>QBDW01006379.1:0-65944 GCA_003261595.1 Maconellicoccus hirsutus | reverse complement strand
GAAATTCGACTGAACACACGGTACGAGATAGAGGAAAACTGATTATTGCAATAGATTCCTCAGGTCCGATAACCTAATAATCGACCTATCACACGCCTCAATCGGTCTTTTGGGACCCAAAATAATTGAATTTCTGTAATTTGTTTGCTTTTAATTTGACAAACATGAGCTGCCGTCTTGTAAGTGCAGTAAATTCAGATTTAGATTTGAATTTTAATTATCTTGGGCCCCACAAGACCGACCAAGACGTATGAGGTGTCAAAATATAGGTTTTCGGACCCGTAGAATCGATTGCCGCCACCGGTTTTACCCTAGCACGTACGGACCATCCAGTCAAATTTCGATCTCGAGAATTTCTCAACGATACCGTGTTTTGAGGCCTTGTACAAGCTTTTTTTCAACAATTTCAACTTGGATAGTAATTCGATTGAGTCAGTGATTTGACGTACGAGTAAATCATTCAAAATGATAATTGTGATGAACATGTGCACCTGGATGAATCAACAAAACATCATTGGTATCGAGAATTTAATTGTTATGTATATTAACAAAAAAATCACGCTACAAAAATAAATGTCGAATTTAAATACGAATATAAAAAGTAAATATTAAAAAAATAGAGAGAAAGTATAAACATGCTTACAAATGTGAATTGAGATTGTGAAGTGAAGACAATGAGGTATGATATGAAGGGGAAAATTGGAATGCTGGTTTGATGTAAAGCGGTAAAAATTATTGAAAATTTCAAAATACGTTTGTTTTCGTGATGAAGAAAGTTGAATTGCCATAAACAACTCCGGGGAAGCGTATTTGTGATTGATTTGGAGAAAAGTTATTCGTTCAACGTAATTGAATGAACAAAACAAATCGAAAAACTTAAAAAAATCATTACAACTAAATTGGTTAAAAGTCAGCAAAATGTCTTTTCGGGACCAACGAAAATGAAAAACAAAAGATCATCAAAACAATATTAAAATGTTAAAAATAGAAAAATTAAACTCAACTCGCATAAAAAATAAACATAAAATTGAACACGATTTGAAAATGATACAAAAAAGCATTAAAAAAATCACATGTAATGATTGCGGAAATGTGGGGATATACATAGGGTTCGAGACGCTGCGGGTACACGTCTAAAATCTATGATCTTAATAACAATGGTAAAAGTATAAAACAATACTGTAAAAAAAACAACCTACTAATACATACTTACAAAAGTACACATATTTCACAATCAGAACAAGGAAAAAAGGTGTAAAAATTAAAAAGAATTTGACTAAAAGGATTCGTTTCGCTACGCGAAAAAATTTACACGTAAGTGTGGAATTTTTTTCCTTTAATTCGATAGAAAAGCTCTTTCCAGCTAGAAACGGTTTTGCCGGACCACATCCACACGCTTGAGCTGATACCGACGATTAACGAACTGAGGTATTTCAACATGAACATGTAAAAACTAGGTCTCTTTTCTTCGCCAGTCGCCACCGGCGGACATCTTATTAAAAATGGATTATCGGGGGATTTCTGACAAATTTGTCGATGCCAGGATACCATCCAATGATCAAAATTCATCTGTTCGTAGAATAAACAAACTATTACAGTAATTGCTGGTACCAGGTATAACACTGAAAATACGCCGATTCGCAACATGAGCTTCTCCAATTTATCCGTCTTCGTGCCATCGTGCTTCATCGCGGTTCGAATGCGGAACAACGAGACGAATCCTAGCACCAAGAATATGGTCCCCAAGACCAAGTAAACACTAAGCGGTGCCAGTACGAACCCTTTGAGCATATCGGTATCCCATAATCCAACAAAACAAACTCCCGTAAGAATATCGCCTAGAAAAAGAGAAAAAGTTGTATAAAAATATTTCTCGGGTTTACTCAACGATTTGACTTGTGATTACCTTCGATTTTACCGAGACCCAGTATGGCGATGGTTTTGATTGCGGGAACAGCCCATGCGAATAAATGAAAGTACTGCGAATTCGCTTCGATAGCTTCGTGGCCCCATTTCAAACCAGCGGCCAAAAACCACGTTAATGCCAGTATCACCCACCACAACGAGGATGCCATACTGAAGTAATACAAACCGATGAACATGATTGTGCACAACTCTCCTTTGGTACCTTGTGAAACGGTGGATACAGTTTGCAACTTTGGTTTATTGCTTGGTGGTGGGAAAGGCCTACGACAAGCAACTCGATCTCCGAGCAAGAAACCGACGATATATATAATCGATATGACCAGATAGCACACCGACAGAAAAATAACTGGCCTTTCTGGGTACCGGAACCGTGATGTATTGATTAAGAAAGTTAATACAGTGAATAAACACGAGGCGGCGCACACACATGACCAAATACCAATCCAAATTCTAGAGAATTTAATTTCTTCAACGGTGAAAAACATACCGTCGCAAGGTATACCACAATTTTGGACCACCACGTTGCCCACTTTGAAACTATCGTTGAAACCTTTGCCCACTTTGAAATGATCCGGACATGTGAACGCAAAATCTTTATGTGTATTTGAAGTATAATACGTGTCATTAGTTCTTCTGATCGTGGATCCGGCGCTCGATCCTTTGATCGAATAGTTTTTCGTATCTTGACTCTGCTCACTTTCTTTACCCGTATCATTTTTACTTACACACACCGTACCAGGTTTTTCTTGTGGAAAGTTATCACAATTAAAACGTTCTGGCCATTTATGGCCGAATCTTCCAATAACTGGTTCACAACCATTCCTGACGCTTAGGCATAACGATCTACACGGTAGTATGGGTTGATCTAATATTGTGCATATTGGAATATACAATGTACACATGAAAAATTTTAAATCAGAGCTGCATTGCAATTTAACGGCAGGCACATACGAATGTATCTCATTGCCCGCTTCCTCTTGGTTGGAGTGGCCAAATATATTGGGCATAAATGTCTGATTGTATTCGATATCTTGACAAAACGACGTTGTAATGGGTTCGCATTTGTTATGATGTGGTATCGCGTCGTAACGATCTTCGATTGGGCTTTCATATTGATTGGAATTAGCCGCTGTAATTAACGCGCAATACCATACGAGTAGTTTCAAGTATATCTCAGCAGGCATTCTTCATGTTTCAGTGTTTCGCGAATAACTAAATTTACCTTGAAACGTACATACTTCTCCTAATGAACAGTTCGACCGGTCCTCATCATTGCACGCATTTCTAAATTGATAGTAAGAAACAATAGAAGCGAGGGTCATTAGTAATAATAACGTTCGATGGGTTTGGAAAAAGTTGACATTATTCGTTATTGCAATCGTTTCGTTGTGATGAGTTTCCGTTAGAATTGGTCACAGCAACGCGGAATTTTATCAAATTTACACACTTAACTTCGAAGTACTTCTGTTAATAAATAAATAAAAAATTATCATTTAAATAAAGGAAAAATAATAAAAACTCAACGCGCTAACACCTTCACCTATCAAAATGTTATTGAACTGAAAAAGAATGCGATAACGATTTCGATAAATAATGATTATCGATTGTTCATCATTACTGCACTAGCAACTAGCGCACCTACCGTGTAATATAGTAAACCATTATGTAGGATAATCTCAAATTAAATAGGACAAGGTAATTTTTCGTTTTTTTTTCCAGACCCCTTTGAATTTGAATAATTTGATGGTCTTGTTTTACTTTAACCATTTTTGCAACTTGCACGTCACTTCAATTTTTCAACATCTCCACTGCACATGCATATTTTCTACACTAAAATTGCAATTTTTCAATTCAAATTTCAAATTACAAAAAATAAAGAATATGCAATTGAAAAACGTTTCTAGTTTTTGTTTTTCTCTTGAATAGATAGAAATGATTCTTGAAATCATTTGTTCTTTATTTCTTCGATATGCAAAAGACTCAAAAGGGAGAAATCAGATAAAACGATATAGAGTGAACGCATAACACATCACGAAGCTCCATCAAAAGCAGCTTGGACGATCATACATTTCTGAAAAAATTACACATCAACAAAAGATAATATTTATTAAATAAAACATTTGAATAAAAAAATGCAGCGTGAAAAATTATAAAATAAAGTTTGTTAAAAAATCAACTCCGTGGTTTGCTGTACAACAAAAATAAATTAACACTCAAACAAACTACACAACGATGCTTCTTTCATTTCGCCTATACCTACAAGTTCAAAATTTATTCACACGAAATAATCACCTATTACATATCCACAATAACAACACAGAACACAAACCATCACACTTGACATCGCATAAAAGATTGGCAAAATGAAAAAATCAAATCTCCACTCTTTCCACTGACTATTTACCACTTAACACTGATATTAGTAATACTGAAACGAGTATAGAAATAAATTATATCTTAAGAGTAAAAAATCCTCACAAAAACCTGTTCGAAAGTGTACACGGTAGAAAACGACAACAGCGATTACTACGATCAATCACTTTACGTATATAAAAAAGAAAGAAAAACTACGAACACGATTTATCGTATGTTTCGGTTTCGGCATATAAATAGAAAAACGATGAAGTTCGAAACGGGGTTAGAAAAATTAATGTAACCGTATAATGCGATAAATTTACGAATTAACATTTAATTTACACAATAAATCCATGAAGGGAACTCCGGTATCTAAGAAGTGCAACAAGCAAAACACAGTGTTTCATAAAAAAACATAGCCACGCTTCCTTAATTAATAACAAAAACCAACTGAAAACATTGATAAGTACTAAAACGATGGAAATAGTAACTAATATATAGTACATACATCAATTACGTCATATTTCTTGATAATTTAAAACATTTTGTAATTAGATTTTAGATTTTTAAATCGAACGTTACTACACTAACAAATCAGAGATCGGAGTTCAAGAAATGACTGGAATCTTGCATCAAGAGTCAAAACCACAACCTTGATAATTTGCCAACAGTTATCGCTCATTTCACACAAAATTTTCAAAATTCAATTTGAATTATGAACTTAAATTAATGAAAATTAAAAATCTCCCAGCATTTACCCAGTAAGACTTGATACATTGTTCTTACCAAATTATTCAATCTGGAAGATATCAATTTTCATAATTATGCATGAAATATCTTCAAATATTCAGTTAAACTAAAAAGCTATACGAAAGATGCAATGAAAATTGAAAATCTGTTAAAGTCCAACATTCAAACGAAGTCATAAAATGAAAATTTATGCAAATTTTTTTCGTTACCTTTCCTGGTTTTACCGCGACAGGACTAGCGCTCCATTTATAAAATTTCAAAACTACACAAGATAGTCTACCTAATCAGCGAAAAAAGAGCAAAACAAATTTTCGTCGTAACTTAATTTGGAAAAATTCATTGAAAATTTGAATTTGCTTAACAACCCTCAGAAGTATCGTAATTTCGCGTCAATTTCGATATATAAGAGAAGGAGAAAGCTTTTTTTTCAAATATGATAAATAATATTAATTCCATACTAAAACAGAACTGTTCAAGTTTATCAAGTTCTACAAATTTTTGCTCTTTCTTCAGCTCATCGAAGACTCGACAAATGTTCAATTCTAAACATGCATAATCATAAAATCATTAGCGTTATCCTTACAAGTTAACAAAACCTATCGTATCATAAATTAACCCATGCTTCGAGCTTGTAAATAATACAAAAGAAAACTAAAAATAATTACTGTAAGATATGTTGAATCGATTAGGATATTTTATACATATTAATATCACATTTATAAGGCTCGTCTTTTTACAAGGCGCATTCACACTAGCCGCTCGGTTTTCTTATGGCTTTAGCGGATCATAACGAGGTTATTAGCTAGCTTAAAATTACAATTTATAATACTTTCCATACACCTTTGTAAAAAATGTAGATCACTAATATCATCGCACGCTGACAGCAGAACGACAACGGCGGTTTTAACAGCATCGTTATCATATCGCTTAAACAGCACTAACTTCGACACGATTCTCCGTAATCGATACGTTAGTAACGGAATCTAAAATTACGCGTAAAACGAATACATTTGGAGTTTACGTTTGCGTGTAATACTCAAAAATATTGATAAAAACTTACTTTCAAGCGTAGTATCAGAAGAAGACCCAGATACGTTTGTTTCACTTACGTTACTACTGTTCAACTCTTTTTCAATTTTCTTCTCTATAACTAACTGCGAACACGGTGTATGGCATCTTTGTGTTTCGTCATTATTAACACTATAATTTTATACGTTAGAATACAAAAATTAAATAAATGTAGAGAAATTGAATGCGTTATTTTATCATATTGCGTAAAATATCAAATTTACCTATTTAAATGATCTTTTACCGAATCCACGGTTATGGCGCTTACATCATGATTATAAGCACTTTGGTTATCTTCATCGATGACGATTTTTTTAATATCAAATATCGACGGTGAACCTGTTACAATTCACAACGAAAAGAAGCATTAGCACAAAAATAATTAAAAAAATTAAACCCAACGTATTAGTACGACCGCTAATCAACCGATGCGATATATGCCTTTTGTAAACGTCTTGTCGTACCCACCTTTCTTACTACGATTATTTTCCTCCACCTCGTCTTCATCTTCTTCGGGGATTCCGTCGCTGATCAAATTATTGGAATTATTCAAAGTGTTATTTTGTTTATCTTTAATCGTCGGTTGATTCTTTTTGGTATGCGATTTCAAAGCACACCTAGGTACCGTTTTTCTTGCGGCCGATAACGTGATACGTTGTATTTCACTGCTCGAATGCAAATACAAACCTTCTCCCCACTTCGTAAACGTAAAACTCGATATTCCGCTGTACAAACAAAAACCACAAATTAGCTTCGGGGCATTAAATATGCTAAACGAAAGCTCCGCAATGCAACGCATACTTTATATCTTCTCGTTTAATTACGGCGGACGTAACAAGTCTCCTTAAATCAGGTAAACTGAGCACGATACATTCTCCTAGATTGGTCAAAGAGAGCAAACACGTTTCGATATGATTTGCCGATTTGAACGCCGCCAAATTCACCCTTCTGATTTTGGAACCTTCCATGGCGGTCAATTTCAACTTACATGTGGGTTTCAAGTTAGGCAATGAAAATACCTGAAAAAAGGAGAAGTAAATGTCAAAGCAACATAGCGTTCGAACATCCGACATACTTTGAATTGCTCTTCGGAGCCGATGACGACGTGATGAGGCGCAGAATTATCGGACGGCTTAGAAACACCTTCTTCGACTTCGAACGGTTCCGGGAGGGCTTTATTGGCTCCGTCAATAATGGCGATGGAGACAACCGGTGCTCTATGTTTCAATTGTATCTCTTTGCCTGCGTTAATATCGCGTAACCTTAAAATACTTGTTTAGGAAACAATTGTATATTCAACAAAGATACCGTACCTAATTGAGCGTGCACTTTTTCGTTCTTCCGTTTCGCTCCGCCGGGTACATTCATCGTGAAAATATAAACCGAGCCGTTATTGGTACCAGCCCATAGACTCGGGGTTAATGTTTGTCCTGTGATGAAATTAAGACTAAATAACACGCTCATTTTTTCCATTGCCGAACATATTACCGTTTATAATATTTGTATGCGCGAAACACAAACATCTGACCATGTTACCGCAAGCGTCATCAGTTGGACGCGCCTCGATAGCTCTTTCGATAGGTTTAGCTTCCAGAGGACTCACCACTGGACTACTTGAGGATGCTTCGTTCCTGTGCGTAAACGTATATATTAAATCTTCATTCGTCTCATTTTTTAATATTATTCAACTAACCCAATTCTTCTGGAATCAGCATTCGCCGGAGATACAGGAGAACAAGGGGATTTCGAGCTGCTGCGTTGCTTTTCATGATGACGAACCGAAGACCGCCCTTTACGTATTCGGCGAAACGACTCGCGTAATGATTTTTTAAACGATTTCGTTCTCGAGATAGGCGGTTCGTTCAAAGTGGAAAAATCTGTCATCATGCATATCCTCGTTAAGCACTACGTTAACTCTTTGGAAAGTTTTCAACTTACCGCTGGCGTTCAATGTGCATTTATATAGAATCTGCGAATTTGTTTTATAATCGTACAACGCCAATCCGTACGCCGTTCCTACGCCGATCAAGTGCCACGCCGAATGCAACGCCAAAGCGGTAATTGCCGTCGGAGGCAGAAGCTGAACGATGCACATCGGTTGGAATCCACTGGGCACCGATATCGTTGTATCGTCTTTGCTGGTTTTTCCCTTCAACATTAGTCTTTGGAAACCCTTCCAATTGTGCGCCACTTCTTCGAAACCTTCTTTCTCCGGGATCAAGTTTATTACCGAGACCTATGAAGGGTTTCAAAATGAAGCTTACCCTCGCATTGTACCGTAACTGCCCCAGAAACATATAACTTACCTTAATACTCTTATCAGTAACCGCGTTCTTAGCCAATTCGCAAACAACGATCTGGCCAGCAGTACCGGCCACAATTAACGATCCCGACAATCCGCAAAATGACACTTTCTTAATCGAGAACCTCGGATCATCGGCATACGGATCGAAACACCCCACCTGTAATTATATCCAAGGGTCAACGAATTCTCAAGCCATGCCAAATATCATTTTCGTACCTTCTTGAAAGGCGGCCATTCCTCTTCGTCTTCGGTTTGATTGGCGGCTATTTCGTCGTCGAACAAATCGTCATCAGCGGAAAAGAACGCGTTACTTTTGAACACGTACATCAACGACAACACCGTCGATCCGGCATTCCAAAAACGTACCGAACCGTCTTCGTGACCGGTGATGAATACATCCTGATGGACGCCTTCGTCACTCACGCTTTTCTTTACGATACCTCCGTCTATCGGCCATTCCTACGCAGAAAACAAAACATCATTTTCCATTTACGAACGTCCTACTAAGCCATAACTTACCGCCGCAGAAACCTCGTGTAATTGTTGCTTCCCTAAGGCGACAACATCGTCCCACACCTTGGTCGAAACGTCGCAAACGTATGTCAAAAAAGTAACCGCGCTCGCGTGCAATGAGACGAAATACGGTAACGCGATCGTCTTCCATTCATCCGATCGTAAATCAATCGCCACCAGTTCCTCTTCCAGTAACACAACCAACGATTCGCAAGCTGCGCAAAAATCCGAAATCAAGTCTGCACCGTTGTATCTCTACACTCCGCTCCAAATCACTCTTACCGTCGTCCTCACGTGAATCCGTCGTAAAGAAGTCCACCACTTTGGACGTGAAATCGAATACCACGTGTTTGTCAGCGCCCCGCTTTACCGTGACCGTGTGTCGATCGCTATAACTAGCCCGAGGCATACCGCCGCCGAATATCACGTAATTCTCCCTACGAACAGAAGACGTTGAAAAATACAACCTTTGTTGTTTCAATATGCATTGAAGCCAGTCGCACGTACTCGTTATTGTTGGCCGATTTACGCCATAAAATCTTAGTTATCGCTTTACAAGGGAATGGGCCGTATACGGTGATTGGTTCGTCTTCGGGCTCGTTCGAATCGACGTTCCAGTAAATACAGCTACCGTCGTTATGCGATGATACGAATTTCTTGCCGTCTGGTCTCCAGCATAAGCTCTCTAGTTGTTGGTTGTTTACGTAAGTCTGTCCGAGAAACGAATAAAAAAAATATACTCGACGTTTCGATGATTCGCTTCGGAATCAAAATGATCGAATCGTTCGCGAACGAGTGAATGAGAAAACTTTTAGATTTTACATTTCTTCTGATCAAAGCGAAATATTTATGGACTAATGGATGAATAATTGAGAAACACATAATCTATACTCGTTCACAAAAAATCCGCTTAAATTCGCAAATTCTTCAAATACCTGCAAAGCTTCCGAGCTCGCTTTATTCCACAACACCATCAATCCTCGGCTATATCCGATTAATAAATTATCCGGATTATTTGGCTGTTCGACGATAATTTCAACAGCGCCTGGGTTAATTTTGTAGCCTTCGGGAACACTACGATACGACGGATTAGTAATTACTAGAACTCGCATCACGAACAAGAACAAACTAGTTTACTTTTGCATAACCACGTCCTGGTAGATGACTTTTTCGGAAGTGGTAAACGATGATAGCGAAATAAAGTAAATATTCCCTCCTTCGGTACCGACTAATAAATTTTCTTTAGAATTTTCCACATATAAAGATGAGATCGTTTTTAATCTAAAAATACAAACGCGATTTGAAATAGTTTGGTTATTTCTATTGTGGTCACTTTCGAGTACTCACTTTCCTTCCATAACCAATGATTTCAGTTCTTCCACCGCATTGTCATTCACTTCCCAAAGGTGCAATGAATTAGCGTCCGACAATGAAACCAATTTACCCTAAAAGCGAAGTAATAAGTCACACGAAAATTGTATTACACTATCACACGAAAGCGGAAATAATTACTTCATTCGGTATAAACACAATTTTGGTGACTGCTCGATCCGAAGTCGAGTAATGTCCGTAAAATTCAACGCCACATTTTCCGAATCTAAAAACAAACTTCAATAAATCTAAATCCAATGTTTAATCAAATACTCATAATCATACACTTTAACAACTCCGGACGATGTTCCAATGGCAGCGATTCGCAATTCAGCGTCCCAAGCTAGAGCCGTAGGTTTATTAGGAAATCCGTGCTGTACAGTCTATAAAAAGAGCGTTTAGTTAGTTTTGGGAAATTTTACTTAGAATAAACAACAAACATACCTTGCGAAAAGCGAATAATTCTTTTTGTAACTTTTGCCGTTCGGCGGATACATGTTGAGATTTAGCTCGAACAAATTTCCACATATTAAATCTGTAATCTGAAGGCATAATGTAAATGTTACGAAATTAAATCGAAAATTTAAATGAAAGAAGGCGCGGTAGATTAACGATTTGGACGAAAAACACCGGTTAAATGTACTTCAAGAAATACTTCAAACACTCGAGTTTTATTTGCATTAATGGTTGAATTTCAAATTGCCGATACGAACTCAAAACAAACGTGAGAAACGTCGAATTACGAAGAAATAGAATTATAGGAAAAAAAGAACGAGAAAAATTTGCTTACGTCATTCGTAACAAGTTCAACTTTGTTTACATAAATGAAGCCGAAACGAAAATCGTGAGTAAGTGAATAGCAGACTAGCAGAACTACAAAGATGTTAATTAACAAACCTTTATCGAATTGAACCAAATTTTAAAAGGATTCCGAAACCACCAAAGCCATTACACCGTGATCCCTTGTCGTTGTCAAAAAGCTCCTTTGAAACACAGTCGTTTCAAGACGTAAAAATGCGTGGTTACCTCTACAAAGAAGGCGACTTCTGGTTTTTCACGTTGAAAGAATATTTAAAATATATACGATATTTCAAAGCGTATTAACTGAAATTTGCGTTCACTCAACGCAAAACTTTTGAAAACATTTTTTAATTTTTAAAGCTAAGTTACACACAAAACAAAAAAAACATAACAAATGAAAAAAAAGGGAGTGATTCTGGAGTGATCGCCTTGTTAAATATCAGGAAATTTCTCAACTGATTATGAACAAAATACCAAAATTAATAAATGATTTTTTAAATAAAATTCATATGCAAAACGAATAACAAGTCAAAAAAACACTTTGTAGAATTCATTTAAATTTAATTTATTAACAATTTTTGATGAATTTCTGGGTCAATTAAAAAAAAAGCTGAAATAAAAGACCAAAGGACGATCGTCAAATTTTAAATGCTGGCTTCTCCATCAATTTGCGTTGTTTGCAAAAGACAAATCATGAAAAAAAATTCAATATTAATGCTGCTATCTACTGGCAATATTTGTAAAGCCACGTCATTCTATGTTTATTGTAAATTTTTTCAAATATAATAATTATCGTATTCAATTAATGAAACGTCGATAGATAAATCGCTGAATTAGAGCTTAAGTATTTCTTAAAATATATAATAATTGCAAAAACTAATTATAATGAATATATTTAGATTAGCCGGTGATCTTGCTCATGTCCTGGCAATCATCATACTACTTCTTAAAATATGGAAAACCAGATCTTGTGCAGGTAATTTACATTACACGTATAATTTCAACTTAATTAGCATTTACGCTGTTGTTTAATTCGTACACACTAAATCTTTAAATTGCTTCAAAGGCCATCGCAAATGT
Organism: Maconellicoccus hirsutus; assembly: GCA_003261595.1. Classification (NCBI taxonomy): domain Eukaryota; kingdom Metazoa; phylum Arthropoda; class Insecta; order Hemiptera; family Pseudococcidae; genus Maconellicoccus; species Maconellicoccus hirsutus. The sequence continues at coordinate 53,775 of QBDW01006379.1, read as the reverse complement.
AACACATCCCTAACCGAACCGATATACTTTCTGCGTAAAATATTTCGTATCTTCGGATCCGGCTGTTTTCCAATAATCTTCCTACTTGTCGATGACAACTTCGAGAAACCATTGCAAATTTCGGTCATCTAGTTCTTGCTTTTATCTCATTTCTTCCGCAATTTCTAAATCTTCATAAACACCATGGAACGATTGTTCTGCGTCCGGTCTTCCTCCGCCTTATCTCACTCCGCGATTGTACGATAATTTCTTGTTTCAATTTGTATTTTCAAAAAACATCTGCTTTTTTGGCACTTGTACCTTTCAACTACGTCTCCTCTTCAAGAAATCTTGAAAACTTTGATATGAAATTATTTCAGGTATATCGGGAAGATCGCAATTACTCTTCGGCATCGTATATACAACCAGATATTTGGATCTTTTTACTACGTTCATTTCGGCGTACAATAGCGCGATGAAAATCATGTTTATCGTTGCATCCTACGGTACGCTTTACCTGATCTATATTAAATTCAAAGTTACGTACGACCGCAGTCACGACACATTCAGGTAAACATTTCATCGCTTATTGCAACTCGATAGAATTCTAACGTGTTTGTATTCTTTCCAGAGTTGAATATTTGCTAGTCCCTACTGCTATACTAGCTTTAGCGATTAATCACGGATTTATAGCGATCGAGGTATGTTCCCGTAACACTTTTTACTAGTTCATGCATCACAGATACGTTTCGTGTTTAGATTTTCTGGGCATTCAGTATCTATTTGGAAGCAGTCGCTATACTACCGCAATTATTCATGATATCTAAGACCGGAGAAGCGGAGAGCATCACTTCTCATTACCTATTCGCGTTAGGTTCCTACAGAGGTTTATACATTATCAATTGGGTCTATAGATACTACACGGAAAGCCACTACGATCTCATTGCTATCATAGCTGGCGTCGTGCAAACCGTACTGTATTGCGATTTCTTCTATTTATACATTACCAAAGGTAAAAAAATCAATCAATTGATAGTAAATTTTTATTGGTTTACTTTATTAATGTATTTTTTTGTTTGTAGTGCTAAAAGGGAAACGACTGGCTCTTCCAGCTTAAAGGGATTAAGCGATAAGGACAGGTGTAAATGTTTTATTTCGAACGCTGAATTACTTTCAGAATGTTTTACCAAGCATTTAATTGTTGTTGTGTTGTAGTTCTTGTATGATAATTTTATCGTTTATGTTAAAAAATATTTATATGGATAGATCACTACTTTCTTTGTAAATATCATACGCAACGAGTTTATAAAACTATAATTTTCATGATGCCAAAATAATGTCTGAAATTGAATGAACTCAGATTTACGTCGCAGTCCGCTGCATAAATTTTATCAACAAATACGCGTCGGTTATTTTTATGAAAGTCAACTTTCAATTGTAGTTTCTTAACACGGAATAAATTTAACTTAAATATCAAAATTCAGTATTTCAACATTGAAAATATTCCATTAAACACCCATCGATATAATCCTAGTGTTCTACTTTGAATTTAATTTATTACGAATTATATTTTATAAGCTTTTTCTTCCTTTAAACTAAATGTTTCAACATAGAATACGCGTTAAATGTTCTTTTATCTTCGCATAAATTTTGAATTTTTTGTTTCGCTATTTTCATTGCGCTTTTTGTAACGGGAGTTTGAATAGGTAGTCAACGATAATTTTTTTCAACAGGATTCACGTAAAATTTCTCGAGAACGGAGATCAACGAAAGTGAATCCTGTTTAATTGAATTTTCGTATCAAAAATGTGATTTTTTTTTAATGGCAGATGTACTGAGGCGTGCCTAAGCATTTGTGTAATTTTTTCGCCACAAAACCGATTTAATTTTACGTATTTGTGTATTTCTTTTGAATTTATTTGTTTTTTATATTTACGTATATTATTTTTTAGTACTTACTAATGTTAAAATTTTCAACCAAATGTTTAAAATCGCTGTTTTAAAATTTTTATCGAAGCGCAACAGCGTAATAAATTACATCCGTGTGTAGTTTTTGTATTTTATACGAATCTCCTCGCCAGAAAAGATGTGGCTGGTATAATCTTATCTTTTTAATTGAAATTATTCGGGGTAGTCGTTGGTTCCCACGATGTCGTTGTATTTATCACGTTACTACTTTCTTTTTTTTTTTTGAACGGACTATTTTACATGAAAATTTGCCAGTATCGTATTTGGTTTAATTACGAAAGACTTGAGTTAGCTAAAAAGTAATGCTATTTCGTAAAATTCCGCATTAACTATCGCTTTTAATACTTTGACATAAATAATCGCGACTAGAAAACAATAAAAATCAAGGACATTTCGGACGAGTATTTTCTAATCTGTAAAAAAAATGGCCTCTTGGTTCTTATCGTCTATCAAATATTACTGTTCAACGAATAGCATCATTGTGATATTTTACGTGAAAAAAGAACGCCGATAAGTTCATACTAGTTTTGATAGGTAGCAAGTATAGCTAAAGGTGATGGTAATATTTGGAAAAATTGAGGGGGCACGAGTTAAGTATTCGAATGAACTTGGCGATAACGCTGGTCGCCGTTTATAGCCATAATATCGAGGTAAACACGCGGCTAGGGCTAGCTTCGGTTACGCAAGAATCAAAGTAGCACGAGTTAGGCTCGGCGTTTGGCCATATTTGTTAAATAATTTACTCCGTAAACTTAAACCTACTTCGTAATCAGGATACCGAACCACGTATTCGATAAGGAAAAGCATCACTTGGTTTTCGTCTTGGATTCATCTGGAAAAATGTCGTAAATCGCTCTTAAAATCATAAATATACCTGCATAAATTTACGAATGGAAATGGCATAAACGTCAGCTATGAATTCAGGAGTTAAGAGCTTTGACTATAGTTTCTATTAAGAAAAACCGAGCGAAAACAATGAATAAACAATTCAATCATTATTTTAATTTTTAATTTAATGTTCGAACAGCTGATATCCTAAGCATTCCGATGTACGGCAATCAAAGCAATGTAGTATTTACCGCAACTTCTTCAGCAATCATTGTGCCATATAAATACAACGTTCGAGCATGGTTCACAACAAACGTACGAACGTATGATTTTTGTGCACCAGAGACCTCCGCGTAATTTGTATTCAGTACATACCTGATACCAGTGCCATCATCTTTCGTGAAAAAACTTGCTCGCAGTTTAGCCTAGAACTTTTTAAATTCCGCTGAAATTAATTGAACCTAGAATTATGCGTTTTTTCTTCAAATAATCAGAGATTTTTTCAAATTAGCAGATAATTCTTCGTCGCGACATTTGTCAATTAAAATGTTCAAGGTTTCTTTGAGAAATATTTGTTTTAAGAAATTCATCGTCGTTGATTTCTTCAACGTATCTGCAAAATATAATAAACGATAAAATGAAATTCGTCTTCGAGTAATTTTTTTTTTCCAATAACAATGAAATATAAATATTTAAAAATGGCAAATATAGCAAATTGAAACGACGAAAATTCACAATGGAAAAAAATAAAGAAACATTGAAAATTACTTCGGTATTTCACCGATTCGCATCGCTATTTACCTCGAACAGCTTTCCGAACTTCGACGTTTCCGTCGCACGACATAACAAACAGTAACTCGAAAGTTTTCAAATCTTCGATAAAACCACCGTCGTTCGAGTCTTTATTTATATTAGGCGCAAATTCAACGATTTCTGCGATTTTAGAACCAGCCAATATTCTCACTCTATTATTCGTATCTTCCAAACGCTTGATAGCGGCTGTAAAAAAAATTCGAAGTTATCATCCCACTAAATCATCAACGAGGCAACAAGGGTATCAAGTCGTTTGTCTGTAGTCGATACCGTTAACTAAAGTGGTGTTGACGGCTGTTGACAAATAACAATACATTTTTAGAAATTTAAAATAGATTATTAAGAATTTAACGAAATAATCGACCAGTTTCTTTGAAAAAATAAGGTAACGCGATTCAGGCGTAATTTTATCGATTTTTTATATCTTGAATCTTGATTTTTAGCACCTGTTAAAATTTTGATGAAAAATTTCAAACTAAATGGTTCTGATTGTATTAGTCGGCTACAAGATGGAAACGCGCATAAAGATGCGATTCGTGTATCTTCGTAATTATCTTCACTTAGACTGATCAATAATGGAAGAAGCTGAATGAAAATAAAAGAAATTTATTTTGCTATTGTCCTCGAAAAGTATTGTCAATCAATCGATATTCTATTTTACCTCGTAAATTAGACTGAAGTTTGGAATAATAACGCGTTCCAAGTATAAATTGAAGATAATCAAGGCGGAGTTTCTGATAACCTCAGCGACTTTACCACTTCTCCAGATTAATTGCCGTTTCAAAGGACCTGCATAAAGATGATCCGATTTTAATCATAAAAATTCGTAAGTTTACGTGAGTGAACACGAACTCTCTAAAACTCACCTAATATGAATTTTTCCATCAAATGGATATTTTTATTTAAATTTAAATCGCCGTTTTCGATTAATTTGGCGATGGTTAAAATCAGATTGAAACTGACTTCTTTGTCAAAAGAGGGCTGCAACACGATCTCGGATATTCGAATAAATTCGTCGGCAACGTTGTTAAAAACGTCTTCTAAAAAATTGAGGCAAAATTCATACTAAATTTGTACGCGTCCGAGTAATTTTCTATTCTGGGATATTTCTTACCGCTGAATTCACTAATTGCAACAATAAATAATTTGAAATCTATGGAATGCGATTGCCACAAAGGGCACGTTTCCAAAAACTGCTTAAATAAGATTCTGAAACTATAATGATTCAGTTCTGAACGTGTTTGAAATTCGGATACTTTGCATAACACGTCGATCAAACCTGTAAGATTATCACGTGAACGTATGATTCACAATGACCACAAAAATTAATACCAAAAAAAGAAAGTACCGAGCGTTTTCAGTCTCATTTCATCTTCAGCTTCAAACATGACGGCTAACAAAGTTAAATAAATTTTAAAGGAGATCTCGGTAATTAATTCGTCATTTCCACAGCAATTCAACAACTTTGAAAATATTTCCACCACACGTTCTCGAACAGTAGCCTATGAAAAAAGTTCAAGAGTTAATCGAATAAATTCAATCAAGTTGAAATACTATTAAAACGTACTTCGCTAATTTCAAATATCTGTTGTTCGACGAATACTGAAGCGACGTCGTTGACGATTTCAACAACTTCGAAATCTTTACTAAATTTCAATAATGAAGATAACAAGATTAGATGATTCAAGGTGCAATGATCCTTTACGTGAATTTCGATCAATTTCCAATAAATTTTGGCAGGAATGACTTTTCCCATGAATTCAGCGGTCTCGATGATCTAGATAGAAATATGTATTAACGAACGAGTTGCAAAGTTCAATGCATAAATGAAACATACGTTTTTAGAAATCGTTGTTTCTTCGTCGATACATTTTTTCAAAAGCGCAGGTATCAATATATCTAGAAATGGTGTGATAGAGGAACGAGCATGAACAATAGTGATTTTCAAAAGCTCTGATGATCGTATTCTTACTTCTTTTCTCTGAGTAATTTCACAAAAATGTCATAACATCAAAATTAAGAAAGACATGTAAGAAAATAATTCACTCTACCCAGTCATCCAATTCTGCGACAATTGTTTCCAGAAATCGAGATACTTCACTGCACACTAATGCATGACAACCATAATTTGGTACATTATCTGTAATTATTTCAAAATAATAAAAATATTAACTCAAAGGTATAATACAAAAGTAAACTAACCATTGTCATTCAGCTTGAATACTTCTTTCGGTAAATAATCAACTTTTTCTTTAATTTTTTCTTCATTATCTTTCATATACATTAAACCAATTTTATCCCATAGATCGTACGCTTCTTTTTGGCACTCTTCAGATTCATCTGAAAGACTTCATGAACCAAATTAAATACGATACGAGTAATCTCTAATGGAAATAAAATACAATCAAGTACCATGATAATATCAACGGTAATATATAACAAGTATAAGAATACTTGTTTGGGAGCTCTTGCACCCAAAACGCTGCAGCTCTCAAGACGGCTATTCTCACATGAACATTTCCATCCAATAAGCATTCTCCCAGCGAGCCACATACTCCGCGAATGATATCTTTATCGCAATACTTGAGAATTATTTCTGCAAAAAATGTGAAAAAATTAAAACAAGAACATCTTTTAATATCAGATTGATTCGGCAAAACGACCTACTCAAAGAGGTTACTGCTGATGAACGAATACGAAAATGCTTATGTTTGGTACATATTATTAAAGACTTGGTGATTTTTTCCGAATACTCGAGCATTATGACGGGAAATTTCTCAGTAGCTATTACAATTAATTCGAAAGCACTTTTTTTCACTTCGGGACATGTATCATTGAGAGAATTTATCAAAACATTGACGATGCTCTTCACATAAACATCGGTAAAATTATAATTTTTCGAAATTAGTATTATCAATAATCTCACAAGCAAGCAGCGAATTTCTTCGGACGATTCGTTAAGTGAATCTTTACCCAATCTATCGGAAACGAGTAATAAAATGGAGACAAATGTTTCATCATCAACTGAAGTGCATTCGTTGACGTAAGTTGTGATCAGTTTAACAGACTTTTCACGACACGCTTCGGCATTGTCTTTCGATAATTTTACTAATAAAGTTACATAATTCTCCGATTCTGAAGCGCAGAGCTTGGAAATGTCCGAACCGATATGTTTCTCCAAATCATCCAAAGCACTCACACGAACTTTCTTGATTTCGTGATTCATTTTTGATTTGAATTCGTTATAATATGACAAATCTTCCACAATCATTTTGCCGCCGAATCTAGTCACCGGTATATACGAATTGTGGTTCAGAAAAAAACAAGATTATGAAACTGAAAAGTTATTTTGAAGGTAGTTTGATTGAAAATCACAATTATAAGACAATCAATAACGAGTAATACTCACTTCTTATTGCATTTTAGAATACATTTTCTGCATAAAACTGTACCAGCTCGTACCAGGATTCAAAATTTAAATACAATTTTTGAATTTTCGTCAACCATACTATTACATAAATTTCCTGTAATTTAGCGTTTACAAAATTTGTCAATAATGTATTGTTTTTTGCTTTTATGGTAGACAAACTATAATATCAAATCATTGAACACTAATTAGCAAACAATGTTAAAATTTCATATTTAAAAAATTTTTCTAATTATTTGTATTAACTAGCATCAACTTATTATTTTTTGATTTTATTTTTTAACTATAATTTTTTTCAAGTTTATAGAAGTGCAAAACACTGTTTTTTAAATAAAAAATTGTGAAATAAAATTATTTAAATTACGTCATTAGAGTTTACGTCGATTGAACGAAATGTAGAATTGACCATGGAACGGAAACCATCACGAAAACGGAAACAAAGAGACAGTGAGTTATCCATTCCAGTTCATTAATCTATAATCACGCTTATCTTTGTTGTTAAAAAAAAATTGAAAGGAAAAGGATAAGAGGAACAAGAACTCAAAATGAGTCAGTGAGATTTAATACTATTTTATTTATATCAAAATAGAATTCTTCGTCTAAACACAGTCGATCACATAAATCCGAATGTGTTTCTTTACGTTCAGGAATTTCATAATAAACTCAACGAAAATGCAATGTCTTACGTAGATTACCATCAGCTACAAACTCCAAGTGTTACAAAATGTCATATCGCTTTCATTTCACTTCTAAAGTAAGTAAATGCATTAAATTTATGCAAAACTATAAATGCACCGCGATTTAAAAAAAATTGCCGTTATTGTTTCTGCCAATTTCAACCCGTAGTGTTAACCCTTATCATGAGTAACTTTTTCCTGATCATTCAATTTTCTGCTTATTGAGTAATATTGTTAAAATTTGTGTAATTATTGCGTATATTAATAACACAGGCTTTTTCTGCGTAATGAAGTGTGCTAGTGTGTGAGAATTTCCCAGTGTATTGTCTGAAATTTATGTAATGTACCAAGTGAAAACTGTCATTGTTAATTCAGCTGTTATTTAATTATAAATCATATCCGTTTGGAAATGATTTCTTGATAATTATGACAAATTGTTATTTTTTTTCACTTTTAATGATTTTATCGTTATTTTTTCAGGTTTAAATGAGTACATTTTTTAATCATCAAGAATCGGAGACGGAAAGTTTGCTTTTTTCGATGTTGAATAACGTCAATAGCGTTACACTGCAATCTAATATTTACATAAATCAATGGGAAATTGTTTATCATGTTTTACACCTCAAAATGTTCCAAATATTTGCGTAAATGAATCTTCAAACACTTTCAAATCAAAATCCGATAAATCAAGTATGAATTGCATATATTTTTCCAATTTAACGCTCGTATTGTTTAATTTTATTTACGAATATTTGTCAGATTATGGTGTAACAGGATCAGATCAGCAAAAACTATCAAACCAATCCAATTCTACCCCTTTAAACGTTATGAGTGGATTATATCGCCGGGTTCATGCTAACAGATCGATAAATCAGAATGAAATTTCTAACGATGTGATAACCACCGATGATGTTTCCAAGACATTGTCAACAAAAGCCAAACATTTCTCGCCATTTTTTCAAACAAAACTTCTAGCCGACGATGGCAAAAAACACCGAAACGAAAACGCCGAAACAAAGATAAATCTTTTATTTAATAAATACAAAGATGTTGATGAAAAAGACATGATATTAATGGAAGGTGTAGAAAAATTCTGCAACGATTTAAATTTACAACCAGACGATTTCAAAATTCTCATCTTAGCGTGGAAATTTAACGCCGAACAAATGTGTCAATTTACCAGACAAGAGTTCGTTAACGGCTGCAAAGAAATGAACGTCGAAAGCGTATCGCAAATTCAGCATAGATTGACTGAAATTGTATCTCAATTGAGACACGATCAACAACAGTTTAAAAATTTATATAGATTTACATTTAAATTCAGTTTAGATAAAACAGTGGGGCAACGCATTTTACCAATCGACTTAGCTATTTGTTTATGGAAACTTGTTTTCACGCTGCACGAGCCAGTAATTTTAGCAAGATGGTTATCATTTTTACAAAGCGACGAAGCTCGCATACGCGGCATTCCTAGAGATACTTGGAATATGTTTTTGAATTTCTCCGAAACCGTCACAGATGATCTTTCTACGTATGACGACGCTGAAGCTTGGCCTAGTATTTTCGACGATTTTGTCGAATATGAAAAAGATCGTCTGAATCAAAATATAACCTATGACCATACATGTGATAAAAAATCCGCCGAAATTAATACCTAAGGTTCATCTTTTATATAGCGACGCAATCATATACGAAATTAACGGTTGTTTTCACGTTCATGTACCTTTTTTTCTTATTTTTTTATATTAATTAATATGTATTAATTATTTGCTAGTATTGTATTGTATACAATTGTTCTTTACTTTTTTCATCGAAGTATTTTTTTTTTTTTTCGTGTACTTATGTGAAGATTTTTTTTTAACGAGAAGCTTGCGTTATATTATAAAATCATGAGCTTCTTAATCGCCGCGATAGTGTTTTAACGAATTGTTCATTTTTTTACGCTCTTCATGTGGTATAATGTTATTAAGTACATAAATAAATAAATTCACGAATGGAGCATTGATCATCATTCAGCTGTTTCAAATAGCAAAAAACAATTGGTTGTTGATATCACTTGTAATATACCTCTTTATTTTCGGCTTTTGCTGAGTTAAAGATAATCAAGCAAAGTTTCAAAGTACCGTCAATCGAACAACCACGAGTATCAGCGTTAAATAACGTCAAATTTCTTAGAAATCCATTAATAATCATTTTCGTCGTTCGCTAATCGAAGTGGAACAAACAAGAGATAAAAATAATACAATAAATATATTCTAAACCAATTTTAAAAACATTACAAAACACTAGCATTTCATCCTTATACAATAACGGAAAAAACACGTAAAAATAGTAATAATACGAACCATATAACAAGGTTAAAATGTAATATCATCACAGATAATAAAAGGAAATTATAATAAACCACAACGATGAAAACAAATTCAACGAACAAAAAAATCACTAATTCTGAGTTCATTTTAGCGATTTACGAGTTGATTCTTCACTTCTAAAAAGTTGAGTAAATGAGTAACCTAACGCTGGTTTTCTGTTTTCAAAAAGCGTGAATTCAAACAATAACATGTACCTGACTACCTGAACATTTTCAAGTATTAATGCTATAATATTTTAATCATACAAGTCAAAGGCATTCGTATAACGATAATAAGCATACAATCCAACCAGAAAACTCGCACTGACCACAACAAAAGGTATTTTAGCATAAGGAAGGAACCATTGAGGTACTACCCGTTCTACAAATCGCCAACTACGGTTTTGCGGTTTTTCCGGTACCTTGATCAATTTTTGATTTCTAGCATCAGATCGTCTTTTTTCTTCTTGAAGTGCGGCCTCCCTTTAACATAGATTCAAATACGTGTTACAACTAGCCTTCCCATGAAAATTAAAAGAAAACAACGGTACTTTTTCTGTTTCCATATTATCACTTCCTTTTCAATTTCGCTTGGTGGATGTTCTTTGTATAAAATGGTAGCTTTCAGTAATAAGTCGTCGTATGGCAAATCATCGGGTAACTACAAAAATATTTACGGATAAAATACGAAAATAATTTTTTCATTATCACATCTTTGTTTCCATTCACTTTAGATAAAAGTTGATGAAGGCTCGGCATATCACAATCAGTAGCGAATACTTCATCTTGTCGGTGTACTACGATAATGGGCACTAAATACAGTGGAATCAAAGGTTCTGATGCTAAAAAGTAATCATATAGTCTTCCAACATGTTCGTATTTCGTTAACGTGTGACTATACCATGTTAAAAACCAAGGTAAGCAAAACATTGTTTCAAGTTCGGCCCTATTTTAACATAATAAACGATTAAAAATTGAATCACGTTTTATAACGTAACTGAATAAATAATTACTTTTCTAAATAATCGCATAATTCGGGATGGACACGATTTAAAAGTGGATAAATACCAAGCAACAATTCTGATGTTTTTTCCATTGTTGGCGTCATAAAATGTTTCAAATGATTTATAGAAAGTTTTTCCATTATGTGGAATGCTATGTTTTCCCCAACCACTAAAAGGAATGTGATCGCTACGTCATGATAACCCTATAAAATTGTAATTAATTAACGAAATAAAATAATCGATGTCATCGAAAGCAATCTGAAAATTATTTACTTGGTAGTACTTTAATTGAGGATGCTTGGTAATCACTCGCATTATAAGATGAACTAATTTTTCCTGTTTGGCAATACGACTCGAATAGGGTATTCCCGGAGGAAACCGTTTAATTGAACGATTCACATCTAAAATAACTTGATAATATTCCGGATGGTTTTGGTACTCTTCCTCGGAAGGGGCTTCATCGATTTCTTCAATTTGTAAATTCATTAATAATGGCCAAACGACTTTGCGAATTTCATCTGCAGTACATAAATCACGTTAACCAAGGTAACATACGTATTATGCTGAATAGGTATATTACCATTTACGAGTCCTCCTTCAGATAACGCAAATGAACGAAGTTTATCTACAAATTCAGCATCACCTGAAGCTGTATTGTTATCAAGGAAATGTTCTATTTCGCGGATTTTCTTTTCATATTTGATGTTTTCTGTAAATGGAGGGTAATCTATTAACGTACCATTAGATGAAATAATTTATTACTAATAACGTGAAAATCGTATGTTACCAAGCGATACAATTTCCAGTGAATCGGTTGAATCGTCGGATTCGCTAACACCAGCCATTTTTCTGAATTTTATAACTCCATGGTGTTAATGAACAATTTCTACCACGTATCAAGGTATCATGAACTTATCAACTGTTATTACTCTTGATATCTGAACAATGAATTTTTTCTTTACTGATTCCTCTGTTTGATTATTCAAGGAAAAATGTCACAATGTGTTCTTTTCAATAAATGTTTAATCTTTTACGTGGTGTTTTTTTTTTTCAGAAAACAGAGAACAAAGTTTTCACGTTACGCCACGGTATGGATATTTCACAATACACTCTTTAAATTTGTAAACGAATATTAAACATGGAGAGTTGAAGTCCAGAATTTTATTTTCTTTACGATTATTTCGTAAAATGACATAATAATTTTCAAAAATTTTAAATGAACGGGAGAAAAAAAATAATTGTTTTTATCAAAACTAATCGAAACCAAAACAATCGTAATGAACTGATAATTTGGAAACCGAAACCGAAACAAAACAAAAATTAAAAACGCGTAACATAACAGGAATTGGTTGGTTGTGGTGACGTCACAGTTTTAGAGCAATAATTTATCAGTTTTTTAAACGCGTACGCAACAATTCGATTCGATAACCAAACCAAATCAAATCATCCCATCTGATCCGATTTTTATTGAATTGAATTGAATAATTCGATTCGATTCGATCCGAATTATTCAATTCGATTTGATTTGATTAGAATTAGATTCGAATTACTCATTATTCAATTCGATTTGTTTTAAATTATTCGATTCAATTCGATTCCATTCGTTTTAATTTATTCATTGTTTTGTAAAGTAGAAGTATTTAATTTAAATAATTTAATAATAATTTATTAAATAAGTCCGACCAACGAATAATGCAACTTGAAAATTTTCGTGTGTTCAAAAATAATGGTAATATGAAAATAATTAGACGTTCAAAGAAAGACATGGTTCATCGTTCATCTTTCAATTCATAAATACAAACTGGTATACGAAGGAGAAAAGGGCCTAAAAAATATACGACTGAAAAAAAAGATGAAAAAACTGAAAAGAACAATAAATAACTCAAAAACATTGACGTCACCACAGTCCATAACCAACCGATTCCTGTTATGTTACGAATCTAAAATAGACACTGATTTAATTAGAAAGCCAAAAAATTCTTTTTCTATAGGTCAACATTCAACATTCTCTTGCTATTTGTCTGTGACATTGAGCACGTGTTATCATGATTGTTGAAAAAAATAAAATTTTTTCCCATTTTTATAATATTAATTTAAATTGTATTTAATTATATCTATTATTGATAATTGAAAATGGAAGTAGTTAATAGTATTTTGCAAGGTATCGAGCAAAGTAAAACTGAAGCTGTTAGAAGTATCGAAGTAAAAAAAGTACTAGAACCTGATGTATTTGCAGAAGATCTTCTACTTGTCGATACAAATGAAGTTAATTACAAAGAGTTACAGTAAGTTATTTAGTTATTGTTATTTACGATGTAGAGTCACTTTTATAGCGTTTTCAATTGGTGACGTTGTGCGATGTTACAGTGACAACTCGGAAGAATATTTAAAAAAATATGCTCGCGAGTGTGTACAATATTTAGTCAATAAATTATCCACATTTCCGAAAGAAGCCAAGGATGGATTAACATTCACGAAATGCTGCGGACCTACATTTGGTTTACCTCGAGAAAAACCAGTTCCTGTTCCGAAACCGCTGACGAAATGGCAGAAATTCGCTAAAGAAAAAGGTATCAAAAAAACGAAAAAACCTCGAGTAACGTGGGATGATATTTTACAAGTATGTCAATTGTACTCTATTCTTCAATTTAATCAGTTTGGTATTAATTGGTGTATACTTCGTTCAGAAATGGGTTCCAACTTATGGATACAAAAAAGCTGCCGCTGATAAAGATAAAGAATGGTTAATCGAAGTACCGAAAAATGTGGATCCCAAAACTGATATGTTCGCGGAAAAGAGAAAAGTTAAAAAAGAAAATATCGCTAAAAATGAATACCAACGATTGCGTAACATTGCTTCGGCGAGAAAAGTCAAGGTTCCCGAAGTTGGTGTACCTCCTATGGAAGCAAGAATGCAGCCATCACAAGTATGAATTGGAATTTTTAAATAACGTCCAGTTTTATCGTATTGTAACGTTCTTGTGCTTGACCTTACAGCTTCAAGTAGCTGCCACCGTGGCCAGAACAGCTACCGCTTCTCTTGGCGAGTTCCAACCCAAATTACCGGGAGAAACTAACATGAGAAAGAAAAAAATCGGAAATAAACGAAAAACACCCTTTAAGGTAATTGTATCTGTATCTCATTATTGGTGTGTTTTTGTTCGGAAAAAAATTGATGATTTTTTTGCAACAATACAGACTCCGGCTGAAGAAAAATCGTCGCAGCAAGCAATTAACGAACAGTTACAAAAAAGAGCTCGGTTAGTATTTTATGTTTTGGTTTTACTTTCAGGAAATCTTTGTGATGCTTGTATTGATCACTTCATGTTGATTAGACTTATTGACGTGATTATTAATTTTTCTTTTAATCAGACAATCAAACACATCTATACCAAAGGATGAAAACAGAAATAAAAAATCAAAAGGTAAAAAAAAGAAATCTAAAGGTAAAGCTCAACATTCATTTAAGAAACCGAAATCGGAGAAAAGTAATAAGTCTAGTAAGCGAGGTAGTGGCAGAAAAAGAAGATAACCATGTAAAGAATTACTAAATATATAATTTTTGTATTTTAATTTGTGTTGTTTGCGAATAGCTTTTCCATTCAGTCAAAAAAAATTAGTTCTCCCCAAGGAGATTATTCAAAACGAAAAAAAAAGAACAATTAAAATGAAAAATGATTCATTTATTTGAATAACACGCTTATGACACAAACTTAACGATTACAACATCACATTCGTAGAAAAGAAATGTCAGAGAAACTAAAACTGTACTTGTGTATCAGTTCAGATTGGTACGTTTTAGTTCTCATTTAAAATCATGGACTAGTTTTCAAATAGTCGTAAATTAAATTTAGCAACGGAATACCGGCAGATCACCAATTTGCTCGCACCTCGTGAACAAAACCAATCCAAGAATTGAAAATTCGTGATAAAAAGTTTTTGTATAATTTCCTTTCACTATGTGAAATTCCTCGAAATTTCATCTGTATATTCCGCGCCGATTTTACTTTTAGTTTACATTATTTTTATTTCTTTTTAACTAAATTTTAACGAGTAAGTTCGCTTACAATTACGCGGATTCTTTTGCTTACAGATAGATAATAACAGGAAATATACAACTTTTTTTGTCTTCACATTTTTATAACATAAATTCTGGAAATAACAGCATTACGAATTTATGTTATCCTGTTATAATTGTTTTCGCTCTTTTATTACAAATTAATGAACGCGCTTTTAAATATTCTATCACAACAATAATACGATTTTTTATACAAATATAAAAAAATTAACAATATTGAAACGATAACAATACAAATATTCAATTAGTCTAGTCTGACGGATAAAGTTACTTATTTATGTAACGATTATCATCATGAATTTAAAAAAGTATTTCAATTCAATTTTAATACATATGAATATTGCTAATTATAAATATCACCGTAAGTATTATCTACTGTTTATTTTACCCAAGGTAACTGTTTTGGACGAGTTCACTAGGATTTTGATTGGCTAACTCATTGCAGAAATAAAAATTTCAAATTTATTTGTCGTTTTTGAAAAGATTCAGCAGATGTTGACATCCAAGAAGATATCTTGAACATATCTTAAGAAAATTTAATAAAATGTGAGATCATCGTATTGTTTTCTCCGTAACGATAACATGATATACGACCAAATCAATTTGATTTGATATGGTAAATTGGCATATGTGTTCGTATCGATTACAAAATCGTAATGCATAATACCTAATGCGATATTATTTCAATGCTGATAACAAAGCATCAAGAAATCTGCTTAGGTTCGCATAATAATCGTTGATTGCTGATCAGATACTAAAAAGTGATAAATTAAAATTCACTTATTATTGAGTACTACATGCAAATTAGATATCAACAATCAAATTACTAAACTATCAAACAGAATGTATGATATTTTGAATTTATTGTTGTTTTATCTCTATTCTCTCCGATTGATTACTAAATATTCTTAAAACGACCTCAAAATATCATAAAAATAGTCGTAATTTTACGACATCAACAGACAGAATTGAATGTTGAAAATATTTTTTTTCCAAAGGTAGTTTACTTATTTACGTTGATCATCTATCGCAATATGTAATTAATTCGTTCGATAGCAATTTTTAATTGATTTGAATTTCATTTGCAAATTACACCATCTTAATTTTGAAATCCGTGATGAAAATTTTCGATGAAATTTGAGCTACAGTTCGTGCATACGAAAAATAATACATCATGCAGTTATTTTGTTCATTTTAAATTGAATTTCAAATTAATATTCTGCAGTTATTGATAGAATTTATCAAAATTAATGAAAAAATAAAAAGAATATTGCAATATAATAGTAATCATGATAGTTGTATTGCAAGCCATCGGTACTTTTTTAAACGTTGATGAAATCTTTAAAATTTTCTTTTCTAACGTTACATCAAATTTCATCAGTCTTTGTTTATTATGAAATATATCAGAGGTTAAGATACTCAATTTTATGAATTAATCACAATAATTTTTTTTAATTAAAAAAAATTAAAACAAATATTTATTTTTATTAAAAAAAATTTAATTTTTGATGAATTTGTGATTTTATCTGTGATTAATTTCTGGTTAGGCTTACTGGTTGTTTATTTTGCTTTGTTTATTTTGCTTTGTTTATTTGAAACCCTGTCAGAGCAGTGATACAAACATCTTTAAAAAGTTTTAAAAAGTCATGATGGCATAAGGTACAAAATCATATAATTATTTTTTTGACGAAATTTTGCTAATAAAAATTTACTAATTTCATAAAAGCGACGTTCAAGACAAATTTTACACCAATTGAGATGAATTATTCTACAAAAAAACTTGATTTACGATTTTGTACAATGCCATCATAACTTTTTTTTCTGATGCTGCATCCTTGACTGGAAGGGTTTCAAATAAGTACATGGTACGTTTCAGTTTCTGCTAAAATACTAAAATAAGGAAAATATCACCGCCAAAAAAATTGTTTCTAAGATGGTAGTTCCTTTTTCTTTTTCGTGTGAAGAGTATAATTAAATCTCTTAATCGAACGTAAAATTTAATTAATTTCGCGACAAGTTTAGTTCATGGTAGTAAGTACGTATTATGGCTGATTATAACAATTACATATAAATAATTCCTCTAGTAAAGTAGTGCGGTAACTAGAAAGACTATCACTTCGTTTATTCGCAACGTGTTCGCGACACACTTATTTTCAAGTTTTTTTTTTCGTTTTACTGTTTTTTATATTGTTCAATGATTTCGAAGAAAGAAAAAATATGTACGAGACGTTCTTATACAACACGCGCCGCTGATTAGTTCTTTCAACGATGATAAACATTTACATAACCGCGTTACGTGATTTCTAAATCATAAATACATACATGTAAGTAGGTAAGTATCTAAAATAAAAAAATTTATATAATAAAATTCGCATTTTAATTTACAATCGTACGGAGTATAATATCGTAACGTTCGCGAATATTTAAAAAAATAATACGCATAGAAAGTTTGAAACTCATCTCGGCTCGCAGCCTCGATAAGGTATAGACAAAAAATTGCAAATTTTTCGATAAAATAATTAAAAAATACGCGTATAATAAAAATATAAATAATCGTAGACTAATTATAGATAAAAAAAAAAAACAAAAAACAAAACGATAAATAAATGCTTCTTTTTGTATACTTTTCGACTATGCTTAAATGGATTAAAAAGGGAAAGGAATGCGAGATACGCTGACGACTCGCATCTAGTATCGATTCTTTTTAAAACACTCGTGTATTAAAATTTGCAATTTTTTGTCAATTTTCTCCGAATATACATCGAAGAAGCGGCGTTTTTCTGGTTTCATCTCCAACGTCGGAAGTGTTATACACGAAGTTAAAGTACATAAAACACGAGACATCCATCTTCCCTGTTGCCTCGATAGCGCAATTTTAAGCGAATTCCAGCTTACCAGCCGTTTGTAGTTTATTTAACGAGTAATACCTCAATATTCGCTGACTGGGCATGGTACCCTTATTGCTAAATGACTCAAGTTGAACTTTCCTGTTCTGTTTCCGTTTCAGGTAATGGACTGTTGAGCAGAGTGTAAGATTCCCGCAGCATCATCAATTTGTGTTGGCCATTTACGAAGAAACTGCTACCTCGACGTAACGTGCGTTTACCGAGTTCGATGGATTGTTTGGTAAATATGTAATTTTTATACGTTCGTAAGAATACGACGATTAAGATCAGGCCACCCATGGCCGCCGTACCGTACGTTATGTAAGGAACTACTTTATCGGCGAATGTAGTCGACAGGTATACGAGAATTTGTAATTCCGAAGGTAATTCTTCAACACCCTTAAAAAGTTTTAAATTCACGTGTTAGCATCGATGTTGAACTTTTAATTATTCGTTTATCAAACGTATTAGCTACCTCTTCCAACCACATGACCGGAAATACGATACTGGGGAAGTTTCTTACAACGTGTATATCAGAGCGTTCGACCATTATGTTGAGTTGCACCTTGATTCTTGCTTCTAAAGGAACTCCAAGTTTCTGCGACAAACATATTTTATTATTTATCCATCGACGATCGCGAATACTCGGCGGAAATTCGTTTCTTAGTTCATAGTTCTTCGATCCTTACCGAATTAATCTTGATGAAAGATTCGTGCTGTTCTTTCTCGGGTTTAAGACCATCGACGGCGTCCAACAACATCGGATCGGCGTTTAAAAAATGCGGAAATGATACGTATAACGGAGCATCTGAAATACAAAGCCTTATATGAGTTTTCTTTTCTAGTTTCCAAATTAATAACGAGCTTTGTAAGTGTAACTGAGTAACTGATCGCGAATAATTGGTGAATATCGCAGTAAACTCGCAACAGTCGAATTTATCGTGATGGTGAATCGTTCTTCAACGTTTGTTTCGACCAGTTTAGCAAATAATTCATTCAGGACGGTTCGAATCGTTCGCGACTGATTTAATAAGAGGTCAAGATTTTTTTGTAGTGACAGCGATCGTTTGCGGACGATCAAATGATTGTGGTATTTGTTTACGAACGGTAATAGTCCTTCGTGAACGACCAAATCAGTATTGAAGATCGTTCGCGAACGATTCATCTTTTTAATCAATGAAAAATAACGTCATGTGATGTACTCATCGTCAACTACGTGGGAAAAGTTTTTTTCTTTTGAATTATTTCTCATCGTTCGAGAACGACTGAATCATTTTCTAACGATCTTCACGAATGATTCATTTGTTCTTTGAGAAAAGGTTTTGTGAAAATCTGGTCAAAATCAGGTCATCGTTGTTGACGTGATAAAAGTACATATACAAGTATATTAATTTTTTCAAAGTGATTCTAACCGTTCGCGAACGATTCGACTTTTTTGAAATTGATTTCGAGAAATCGAGATATACGCGTATAACGTAACGAGAAAGTTTTTTCTAAAATAATTCTAATCGTTCGCGAACGATTGGGGTAAATTTTGTAATAATTGACTGTTAAATAATTAGTACATTAATGCATTTTATCATTTATTAGATGAGAATATCGTTCGCGAACGATATTTTACGGTTATATCAACGAAATATCTTCTGAGTTACCAGTTCTGTTCGACTTTTTGCTATCGATTACGATAAAAAAATACTCACCAAACTGGCAAGGGCTAATGCTTTGAAGTCCTCTCGGAGGGCACTCGAATCCTCCGCAAAAGCAAGTATTATTTCCGAATTCTTCGGGTGTGAACATATTATCGGCCGGTGTGTAATATCCGCACGGGACGCTATTTTTCTCGGTTTCGTATCTATACTGCATGGTCCAAGAACGGCATAAATCTTTATCGTACACGTACACGATGTCGGATTTGGTAACAGACCGAGGAGGAAA
Organism: Maconellicoccus hirsutus; assembly: GCA_003261595.1. Lineage (NCBI taxonomy): Eukaryota > Metazoa > Arthropoda > Insecta > Hemiptera > Pseudococcidae > Maconellicoccus > Maconellicoccus hirsutus. The sequence goes on along the minus strand of QBDW01006379.1, from coordinate 33,831 downwards.
TAGAGAACCTGTAAGGAAGCGTATTCGCGACGTGTTATCGGCGTAATTACGACGTGACGGGTTTAAAATAAAATTCGAGTTCACCTTCGGAGGCGGCGATCGAATTACACGGAGGGTCCCAATACGGCAAATGATCCAATCCATTAAGTCGATCCATGTATCCGAAATTCTCCCAGCCTTTTTCACCATTGAAAATCGAAGCCTTGTCCATCAACGTGCCGTTTCGCTGTTGAATCAAAAACGCGTAATTACTACGCGCGTCTATCTAAGATGGCGTCCGTTAATCGCTCGAACTAACCGTTAAAAAAAGACCCATTTTTTTCGGCGGTCGTTTTCCTTTTGGGAAGTACGTATTGGCCAGCGAAGTAAGCGTGTCGTCGTATCCGGAAATGAACTCTTCGAAGGTGACCGACTTGAAAGGCTCCGCGCTCACTACGCGAAGAAACATCGATAGACCAGTTCTAATCAGAGGTTTTAAATTGTTCGCCTGCGTCGTTAAAGTCTGCGGAAAAAAAAAACTCAGTTTCCTTCGCTTCATCAAGGTATGCAAAAATATTAACGTCTTCGATGGTTATTGTTTGGGCGCCGTAATCTAGTCCTCGTACCCGCACCCGCACTCCTCCTCCACTCGACCATGTGTCAAACTCGTTCCCGAAACATTCGTAATTGGTGTACGCTCGGACGAAAATATTAATCGAAGCGATAAACTACTCGACGCGTTAATTACTCCGAAGATGTATTCGCCATCTCGCGCTATCGCCTCATCGAGCCGAAATACTTATAGGAAAGAGGAAATGAAACGATAAATACCAAGCTATATATTATTTCGGCCGCGTAAATATATTCACGATAATTACGACGGCCGCGCGGCGACGGCGACGACGACGCCGTCGCATCCAACACGTTATATTCTAATTACGTGGTACTTTTTAAATGACGGAAATCATTCGGCAAGGATACATTGTGGTTTACGCCTATGTTCGTCTATGCTTCCATAAAACACTCGCTAAAACCCGTCCGCCAGTTATATCGCGCTTCTTGTCGAAAAAATTCCAAACTCGTCGCGTCGCCATTTTGAAATTTGAGATTGTTTTCTGGTACTCACCAGTAGCGGGATGTTTGGTACGGTGAATTTTAATTCGTCCGCTCCGGCTATCGATCTCTCGGGCATGAATTGTAGGATTTTATGGTGTTGAAAGCCAACGGTGCCGTTGTCGTAGAATTTCGTTTGTACTTTTTCCATGTCTTCTCTGTGAACATAACGCAGAAGATTTTCATCAATTAACACGAAATCGTCAATTTGTCCTCGTTACGTGTTACTCCTCTAATACATAGTAAAATCACCCTTTGAAAGGATATCTTTTTCGAAATATGCACCGTTAACTGATAAACAAGAAGCCTTTTGGACTTGCCATTTGTTGAAGGTTTTTCCGAATTCGTCAAGACTCAAAAAATTGAAAAAAACTTGCGCCGCCGTCACAGCGACACAAGTTTCTTTGAGTCTTGACAAATTCGGAAAAACCTTCAACAAATGGCAAGACCGAATGGCCTCTTGTTTGTCAGTTAACGGTGCATATTTCGAAAAAGATATTTTTTCTATTGATTTGTATGATTCCAAATAAAACTCATTATTTTGTTTAGTTTTTCGAATTATTCAAAAATTTCCGTAGGGGTCTGAGCAACTACTTTTTTCAAAACGCTCTAGAGGTCGGAGTTTTCAACCGATTTTGCTCCACGTGGTCCCATTCGATAGATAATGAACCAAATTTTCATTCTAGTATAAGAGATGACCAATGGAGTTCGCGGTTTTCCCATACGAATTTTCGTCTCACCTTCTTTGGGACAGCCTATGTATATGACGACCGAAACATGACTTTTGTTTAGGTGACGACCAAACATGTGACGTGACGTACACGAAAACGTGACGCCTCAAAGTTGAAACATGATTCAGGATAAATAGAATTTCAAATGCGTGCGACATGACTTAGGATGACCAAACATGAAACGTGACTCGAGTTGAACGTTACACCTCAAAGAGCGACGCGATGTGACTTGATTGAAACGTGAATCACTTGAAAACACGACACTCCAAATATGTAAAGACCAAACGTGAAATGTGACTCCAATTAAAACGTGACGCTACTTAATGGTGATATGAAGTATGAACTTGAAGACGTAACGTTTTAAATGCGTGAAAATCAAAATTGAAACATGACACCTCAAGGATTTGTTTGAACCACGAATCACTTGAAAACGTGACACGATATTTTCTCCACGTTGTAAATCGCAAAAGTGAGATCAAATCTTATTTAAACCCAGGGCTGGATTTAGACATGGGCAGAGTGGGCAATAGCACAGGGCGGCAAAATTTCAGGGGCGGCAAATGGCTTCAATATATTGCTATCTTGCACATCGAAAATGCTATATTGAAAAAAATTGAATTCGACGATGTGATCAAGAAATTCTCTGAAGAGAAAGCCGGAAAATGGTTACTTAAACTCTAAAAAAATTTGAATTAAATTTTGAATGTTCATTTTTTTTTTAATTTTCAACGCAAGCACAATACATTAAAGACCTAATTCCAAAAACCACCCATGATGAAAATTATCAAAATTGAGTTAATGGAATCATTGGAAAGTACTCATTGACGACTATCTGACCATGTCAACCAAAAATCTGAAAACTTTCACCACTTTTCAGTAAAAATCAATTTAAAGTCTTCGACGCCATATACTTCGGATGTTACTTTTTTAAAATTTAAATTAGATTTATAATTTGTTTCTGTTTTTGTTTTATTTTTTCATTTTTTTATACCTATTATTTTTAATAAAACCAAATTTCCAATGTTGGGTACTTTTTAAAATTTTTTTAATGGAACCAAAATAGGTGCTTACTTTAAAATGTTATTTTTTTTTAATTCAAATTAGATTTAAAATTTTGATATTGTTTTTTTTTTATTTTTTCAATTATTTTTTTTCAGTTTTTAATAAAACCAAAAATATGCTGTGATTTTTGTTTTGGGATGAGGCGGCACAAGTTTACTGCCCATGGGCGGAAAAATCCTAAACCCGCCTCTGTTTAAACCTTAAATAATACGATCAACGCTGAAATCCTATCTAAGGCGAAGGGACTGCTAAAGCCAACACGAGAATTTGCCGCGAGGAAACACACCACAGTCCAGTATATGTGGACGTCATGGTGCCTACTTCTCAACCGCTCATTGATAGGACATCTTTACGACTCACCATACTCAAGACTGACTAACATAAGGGTTACGATGGCCTACTGACCACTACTCCCAACACCTCACTGAAGAGGTCTCGTGCGATAATGCGTGCACTTGAACATCCACACCAGAACTAACTCTCTGCGCCCTGCTCCTCTGAGCAGGTGAACGTGTACACAATGGAGTATTCAATCACAATAGGGGTGGAAACTCTTACGAACTTCCTTTGTTGAAAATCTCAACTGCCCCTGCAAGATTTTTAACCGCAACGAAATGCCGATCAATTGATCGAAGAAACTGAAATAATCGTGAAGCGATTTTTACCAAAGTTTCGTTCTCGCCGATGCTAAATTGTAACCTGGCGAAATCAATCGTAATGAGCACTGCTACGCTTATCGAGATCGCCTTTAAAGAGACGATTAAAAAACCCACCTTGAAATCGGGTCAGAGATTTTCGGTGACACATCGAAAAACCAACGTAACTATACTGGAACTGGCAACGGAGACGACAGGCGACAATCCCTTTCTAAAGATTGTGCAACCCTTTTAGATAACCGCGTGCTGGAATCGCTATCGTTAGATCGAAACAACCACACTGGCTCGCGTTATGTAACCGCGTTGAAATATAATCGCAGATTTGGTCGATCCGCGTTAAAAATAGAAGACGGCCAAGTAGGTGGAAATACATAATTTGTTTTCGATCTGCAGTACATCATTAGTACGTGTTCATCGGCCGACAACCGACTATTTAAAAGCGAGTCGTTCTTTTAGCCGATGATGCGGTTACGCGTACGCGCATTTATCGGTCACATAAAGCTCGCGTATATCGCGGTATAATATTATACTTATAATGTAGGTAATTATTGCATAACAACGGCCAGCGAATTAAACCGAAGCGCTGTTCTATACCAGATTCACAACTACACGTAGACAAGGAAGTACCTACTAATATACTAAAACAGCATCCGGCCGGTCAGAACATAAACATAAAAGGGGTTTGCAAAACGAATCTTACCAGACGACTAGTTCTTTACGAAATTCGTAATCGTAATACGTTCGTTAACCTATCTAATCCACGGTAACCTCTGCTACGTGGTGCAGAACTCGTTTAGAAAGTTCTCGTTTGGTTTTTTTTTTCTTTTTTTTTTTCTTCTTCATCCATCTATATACTTCTTCGATGTGCATTTATAATCCGTTCGACGCGATGAAATTCATTTTCGGGAGAGAGGTTCTGGAGTTCTTTTTTCTTCTCGGGAGAATATTGATGGATGGCTGAATGCGTAGTAGTCTCACTACGAGAAAGGTGTAGCATTGACGACGTAATGATCGATATAGTGATGGAAACGGAACGTCAGAGGGTATCGAGATGATTAATCGACTTGGATGTGTGCGCTTCGAAGCAACGACAATATCGACGCTGTCGCAACGCCTCGGAAAAAAAAAAGGGGCGTCAAGTTGGCGAAATTTCACGACGCTGTGGGGTGTCATCGTGTTTGGCTATTTGTGTACTCGATGAGAATCACTGATACTCGGCCTATGCAACCTGATTTTTATTTTATGGTTTGACTCGTTTAAACCGGTCGGAATTAGCTGGTCATTAAAGAGAGGGGTCATTTTTAGTGCACCATTACATAATGAACTAGTTTCCATGATATAACACTTGGCGTAGCTCGTATTATATGCACACGCACGAAACACCAACGACCCCAAACGCAGACTCTGCTCATCTGTCGATCTGACTCTTGGTATGCCGCCTTTCCCAGCGGATGCGCTACCTCAAAGTCAAAGCGAACCCAAACTCGTAGCCGGTCCTGTACGCTTTGGTGAATTCTACGCGCGCCGTCACGAAAGGTGCTAATCGAGTAATGGCGCTAAACGAGGCCGTACTCGCGAAGGCTACCGTATAACTTACCAGCAACCAATGCGATTCTTCGCGAACAGGCCGCTCTTTGAAAATCAAACGCCTCCGGTGAGCGGATGTATTGGCAGAGTACGTGCAACGAAAAGGAAATCCACCAACGTGTTGCGTATTTTTTCACGACGACCGTGATGTTTCGATAAGTAATTAATACCATAAACCAGGAAACGCTTGGGTGCCTCTGCCTCGAAGAAGAAAGTTAACCCTAAGTGTTGTTCTTCGCTCGAAAATCGACCCTCGGTCGAGTTACAGCGTGGGGGACGTTTTTCTGCGAGCAGAGCACGCAGAAGGTCGAGGTACTCTCAAGTATCAAGCGGTGTTATTGCAATGGTACCAGTAGCATTGTACATATCGAGCTTCTCCGTTACGCCTTCAAGGCTCCAATCGTTTTTATCCTTTTCAATCAAATATTTTACGAGATTATCGAACTCGACGGAATACCGGAATACTTCCTAACAACGAAGATAATCTCAATGGGCTACAATGTCGGTCGGATTGCCGATAAATACCAAACACTTGTACTGGGTTATACAAAGAAACGACGATTCGAACGTTACAAATGCGATAACACGAGGTACAATGATCGATGAACTAACCAGCAACACTACCAGTTGATTTCATCTAATGGCATATTTACCAGGCGACAACCTTGTTCCATGGTCGTTGAACTGCATAACAACATCGCAGCATCATCTTAATTGTTCGCTCGACTATCGAACATGTCGTAAGATACCAGTCTACGATTTTACAGACTACAGACTACGCGTATCATCGAAGCTACGACGTTTCCATTTAGGAAACCTACCTCAGATGATTTTCACGCGTGTGAAATGCCGCCAAAAACGGCGCCTCGATGCGTCAAAGAATCCCTTATCTGCGACCAAAATGCGAGAAACGCGAAGAAAGGAAGAAAAATCTTCGCAGATGGAACGCTGAAAACGAAACGCAAATCGATTACGAAATAATGTCGTGCCCGAAGCGATTCATCGTCGATAAACCTGTGATTAAAAACGTACGAGTTGAGTTATGGCTACCAGAGTTTTTTTTAAATAAATTCAGAATTTAAATATTACCAAGTATTAATTAATCGGTTTTTTTTTCACGGTGGTTAAAATTGATTCGTTAGGATATAATGGTAAACACGGTAAGGTCACGGAGGCGGTAACCAATACGTGTACCTACTTGAACAAAGAGCGAGCACCTACGAATTTATCGTGAATTCGTGATGTGGATGTGTGCTAGATGCTAGTTCATGTAGGTAATTCGGCCCGACAACCCGGCTGGCGTATTTTCCGGCGTCGATATTTTCAGAGAATACCTGTGTCCGGTGAGGTACTCGCGAGTGTCAACAGTTTTCCATATCTTATAGCATCTACCTGGACCAAATAATTGAACGAGAACCTCTTCGTATTCAATTTGAAGCATTCAAGGTGCACATACACATATGTTGGTACTCCATGAACTACTTATCGTCGACTATTGCTGTTCGAGGCATTAAATTCCAACAGATGATGTTCGCACTTGCTGATGTTCAGAAAAAAACCTCGTCAGCTAAAACGAGCAACCAATCAGTCCTGAGTGCGATGGATGGTGGATGGTAAATGCCAAAAATTAAGAGATCATGTATGCGGAGGCCGTTGATGCAGGAGAACCTCTAGTTGCAGAGTTGCGGCGAGGGTGAAGTCGCCGACTGGATACAATGAAGTACTACTTCGTACATTGGGATAATCGCGGATGTTCGATACAACAAAAAAATTCGAGTAGCGTCACGCGCGATAAATTTAAAATCGCAGCCGCAATGTTTGAATGCATTCGTGATCATTTAGGTCATTGTTGTATGTAAATGAAAATTAGGCCTAGGGCAACGTTGGAATAAGCGATGCTAAAAAATTCGTGTTATTTCCTTTTAAGCTGACTTTAATTGTGATCCCAATTATTTCTTTACGGCTGCAGCACTTCTTAAGCATGCAGAATCTGCGTCAGATGCGGTGCAAGGACTAGACGGATTTTCATTGGTATTCCTTCACGTACTCGTCTGTTTGCTTTTCTCCGTGAAGTAGGTGTAAATTTTGTGGTTGGGGATTGCTGGTGGTGAAATTACCGCAATTCATGGTACATTTGATACATTTACTTTCTTGGGTAATCTACTCGTACGAGTATATTGTGTATACCAAAGTTCTAGTGTTGTCGGGGTTATGCGCATCGCATGGAATGGAAATTAACACGGTGTGATAGCTCTGCTACTATTTGCATCGCGAAGATCGCAAGGAAAGAAATGATTGGAATGTGACGGTGATGTTTCATCGATTTAATGATTCGAGGAATTCATAGATAGAATTGCTTGTTGAATGATGCTTAGAGGAGTGAACTTAAACGAAGCTCGAGTTGACAAAATGTGCTACGAGTCAGTAGGGTAGCTCTGCTACCGCACTATCTGAAAAATTCTCGCTGAGAAAAAAAACACCCGGAATAGAAGCTACCCCGATGAAAGGTTCTTGAACTGCAGCTATCCAAGTTGAGTTTACTATATGATTTCCAATAAAAAATTCGGCTCTGTCATCGACAGCGGATCGGGTTACGGTAGTATTTGGATTTTTCGAGGTTAGCTAATCCGTTTAGTCGAATTTCGATTAATGTCATTGCCAGGTTTTGTAAAATCTCGTTTATTAAAAGATGTTCCGTGCAGCTTGCATAATATAAAACAATAATATTTGACCATGGTTGCAGTTACGTCCTCAAATAATAACTCGCACCGTTGCCCCATCTTTAATAAAAATGACCTTCGATAGTGATCAGCGGGACATTACATTGCGTATGTTATCCCAAGTCTCATCTTTTTACTTATACTCACGGATCGTTGGTAATACCCGTCATCTAGGATTCCGTGTCAGTAATCCTTGTTGATTTTTTTTGGCTCGAGAAATGCCCACAAAACCCATCAAGTTGGGTGGTACTCGCGTATGAAATGTTTCTGCGAAGATGGATAATTTTGGTGTGGTTATTTAGCGACGCTACGTTAACCAGTAAAGAACACCTGTTGCGTAATATACCGAGTGGTCGTTTGTTTTGAATTTTTTTTCCCTCGGTGATTTTAATAACTTGTGTGTTTTTTCCTCTTGCGGTTTTATTTTGTTTAGTCGTTTTCATCGCATATCCGATGAGTAAAAATTTTCATTCGGAGGTTTAACGCGCTACCCCTTCGGCATTAATTGAACCTGGCTGAGTAGTTTGCCTTGATTCGTTTACACAAATATGCATAAATGTATCTTAATATTTATGCGCTGACGTGGAATTTCAAAAAAAAAAAAATCCCAGCTTCAATTCAAGCTTTGAAGTTTGTTTACTTGGGGTCTGTGTATAGTATGCGCGAATCTCCGACATAATGAACACCCAGCAAAATTCCAAATAATTCAACGATACGATTACGTTAACGATGAAAATCTACCTTGGGAGGCTAACGCCTTCGAGTTTATTCATAAAGTAATCCAAGTAGCTTCCAGCTGGGCTCGGAATCATTGCGTAGCTCGAAGGCATGGCGAGAAATTAGCCGGAATCGAGTCGCGAGTCGCGTTTCATATTAGTTTCGTGAAATTAGCTAATTACATAGTTGTTGAATGCTTGTCGCAGATAAATTCGTACGATTGACGTAGGTGATTTTATTGTCACGATTAGACAGGTGAAAAGATACCAGCCGCCGCTGCTGATATATTTATCGCTAGTTTGTAATTTGGCCTTCTGTGATATACCGATAAATTATTATACGTTAAGTGGTCGTTTAAGATATCACGATACCAGTACGTTGCGCTTTAATTAAAGAAAGCCAGGTATTTGCAATCCTGCTTCCTTATGAAATTTTGCTAAGCCGTAGTTGGAAGTGGAGTTCTTTTCGGGAGTCTGCCCTGAGTCGATGGTGTTGGTGTGTGCGTTAGGGCATGATTCTGATTCTGCTGCTGCGATACAGTATTTCGTTTTTGTTTGAGATTTTACAGGGCAACTAATAATGAAAATTTTCTCTATTGCATTTATTTTTTTGCGGGTTAAATATATCGGAAAACTGGTATTTGGGATGGATTCCTGAAAAAAAAAAATTCAGGAACTCTGTACTTGGGAAAGTGCACATTCGAAAAATAGTCCGAAAACGATTTCTGATATTCTATCATTGTAAGAGACTCGCTCCTTTTGTTGAAATTAATTTTTCATGGCTTTTGTTAGAGTAACCATGCGTATAATGGAATCAAGAGAGCAACAACGAGGACTGTGTTTACTTTATGTAGAGGTCGTGTGTTTATCTCTCGCTATGACCATCTCAGCAGGATGATTGTACCTAGAGAGCAATAAGGCTATTAAGAATTGTGAGCTTTGAAGTTTGTAACGTTTGCTAAGGATTTTTGTGTAAGATTTCATCAAAATGTTTGATCAGCTCATTAAGTAATCAAATTTTCAACACGAGGTGACTTGGCGTTTTTTTTCTCCAGAAGTTGGTTTAATAGGCATGTGATCTTGATCTTCATGCATCCACATGGGTATACGTCGCTTTATAACCTATTCAGATTGTTTAAGGGGAGATCTTTGAACTCGTGAAGAAAGAGTGCAGATCTGCTACCATGTGTCGAAACTATCTCTTTACACAAATGACATCTTTATATTTGTACTTTAACTATGAAAACCCTTTTTGTCTTCATCTTATCCAAGTAACAGTGGATTTTACCACAGGGTGGTGTGGGGTGGGGTGAAGTTTTATTTGTTTGCGGGTTTCGACATTCGAACCCAGAGGCTCATTTTGCGACAAACCTTCGAGGAGGACACATCCCTGTTTTCTTAAGTGATCCTTAATTTTTTCCATTCCGATGTCACATTTCAAGATAGACTATGTGAAGATAAGTTCTATTTTTGATTATTTCTACTCGTACTTGCAAATTTTATAAAAAAATATTTTTCTTTTGGCGGTATTTTTTTTTACCAAGTTTATTTCAATTATTTTGACTATAATAATAATTTTGTATACCTATTATAAATGCATGTTTTTCAACGTTGCGCGATTTAGAATTCCTACGCACACTTTACACCTGAGCAACGCTCTGCTGAGTAGTTTGAATTTAAAATCAAGTGTTGGCAATTTTTGAGAAATATTTAGTAAAAAGCGAAACTGAGATTTGCTACCGGGCGATTTTTTAATTTAATGCGGTATAAAATTTCCCGTTGTTTATAATCGTGATTACCCTCTCTGCCCACCACAACTAAGCCACATTCCAGTCGTTATCACTTTCGTTCTCGCGTTACTGCGGTCCGCTGGATACTTGGATAGTACTGGTACGCGCGTATCAGTTTGTATGAAAAGCGAAGTTGAAAAAAAAAAATCGGTTAATGGGCGTAGATGGCGATTATCGTTCGATTTTACTTCTCGGTAAAGTTGAATGAGCGGCCGATTACCGCATAATCGCTTATACAACCGGTTGACCTTGCGTCGGAACTAAGTATTCGATACCTGTACGCTTGTCTGCTCTTCAATCGCGCGCCAAATTATGTAGGTCATCTTACTTTCGCGTACGTAAATTTATTAGAAAATTTACTAATTTTTTTTTTATCGTCGCATTTTTTCCATCGCTACGTAACACGTATACGACATTCTTTTTTTTCCTCGAATATCCTCGGTTTTTACGAACATCGTTTTTATTGGCGATATTGATCGCGTAGTCGAACGTGTACGTCCTCTATGTGTCATTTTTTTTTTTCATTTTATTTTTATAACTCGCATTATAAATAGTTTCTTCCTTGATTGGCCAAATACGCGGTCAACGGCCATCATCGCGGTGAATCTACACAATTTTTATTTTCATATCGTTTCATTATCATTTATCAAGCATTCGAATGTGTTTTGGCTCGTCGATATTTCGGCGTTTTTTTATCGATGTTGTACGCTTCCTTGGATCGTTGTCACGGTTGCATTGAACGAGCCGCCGATATCTCGATGGTCATGAAAAACGCTTTTGTCTTTCATCTCGATCGTTAACCGGATAATTAGACGTACGCGGTTTGGTCCGTCGTATGGTGTTTGGTAATTCGTACGAAGCCGGTAATTCAAAGGTGTCCTTATACGACGAGATGACGCTGTGTAGGCGCATTCGAGCGAATACCAGCTCGGATGATCCATCAGAAGCGGTGGAATTCTTTGAAAGCCCGCACCGAGACGAAACCAAGCGATGCGGTTGTTTTCGAGAAATTGCAGCAGCGTCGCAGCGGCCAAAACTACAACGTCGTCGGAGGACGCATAAATTAAAGAACGTGTCCGCGTTGATTTCGGCGGCGGCGCGGAGTGGACGCGACGGCGAAAAAATGGTTAATTTCGCAGGGTTGCGTTTCGGTTCCGGTTTTCAAAAGATGACAGTTTATTGGCAGCGATCGAGAAAGATGGAGAAAAAAACACGACCTTGTCGCGATTTCCAGCAACTTTTTAAAAGTAGCCGTAGCAGGAAACGATGTGGAATGCACGCACATACGTACGTCCAAATAGCCTCTGTTGTTCGCATCCACAGAGAAGAAGAAAACTACGTGTTATCGATCGGATTTATATATTTTTTCAATACAGTACTTATAAGTATAGCTGCGTTTTTACCATATCTCTGTGTGCATGTGTTAAGCAAAAGGTACGAATAAATTGCGCGTCGAAGGTAAACGCTGCGAAATAACGATATTTTTTTCCTAGGTAAACTCGATTTATCGAATGACCTAATTAAATAGCTTTACACTGCGACGTCGGTTGCAGGAAATATTTTTTCGCGTGCGATTCCTGTACCGAGCATTGTAGTGGAACCGGCCGCGGCGTACGCGACGCCGACGCCGCCGTCGTCGCATGCTGCTACCATATCGCGGTGGAAAATTTACGTACACGTTGACACGTCGATGTACGTATCTCTGCGGTGGTATTCCTATTCCGTTGCCAAGATGTTTCAATTTATCGCTGTGACGTTTTTATTACATTCGTTGGAAAGAGCAAAGCGCCGTTGTAATTAATACACCGGCGAGTATTGTTACGCGTGTACGCTTGGAAATGCGATTAAAGAGCTTTATAGTGTACCTACTACCTACGATGTACATACACATACGTGTAATGTTGGATCATATACTCGAACACCGAAAAGATCTCCACGTCGCGTCGTCCAGCCATCTTCGAACGTACGTATCGCTTTCATCGTCACCGTCACGATACGATCGCTGAGGTACCTGGTAATTATATCCGTTCGCGTATATCGCGTTCGAAAAGGAAATTAGGGATAAATACCAAGGACAAGGGCAAGGACGATAACTTAGATGAAGATTCAGACGATGAGGACGAGGACGAGGACGAGGACGTGTGTTTTACTTTATACCGACTAGTTTCAAGTCTCTCAAGTCATCCGAATGCACGAGCATCTCGTGTGATGCTCTATGTACCATCGATACCTTCTCTTTTGCGTGTTTAGCCGAAAATTTATGTGGGGAACGTGCATAATGCATATCATTATAGCGACGTTCTGACAGATTTCATCTGTGGTTGCGATATGGCGGCGAGATCGATTCTTCGTTGAATGCGATACTCTGTGTAGTTTTTATGTCTGCAGATTTATCGCGAGGATTTCTGCGACTGAATTTGCCAGCGAGATCCTCTCTTCCAATTTCTTTAAAGGTGATACGCCTTTTTCTTGCGATCCAGCAGTATTCCTTCGAAATGACCTTTCTTTAGGTCCTCACACATGTGTTAAGACTTTTATCAATCCCTGTTCAAGTGTGTGTCATTTCGTTTAAGGGATATATCACCAAAGCAGCCGCGACTTGGAGTTTCATGATGTGGAGTCTTTCTCTAAATTCCTGTGGCCTTTGTGCAGATACTTTACCTGCTTTTGTCATTCACTCTTAATTTTTACAAGTGTATCTACTCTTATCACATGCAACTAGGTATATCACTTCCTACTAGCACCTGCCTCATTGTGACCGGCTTGCAACCTCTATGACGTATCTCCTGATTCAAAATATTACCCTGCCATAGTGTTGATCCTTTTTTATCAATTTTTATGGATGGTCTACTGGTTCTTCTTCCTTACAATCCTCGCCAAAATACCAAAATATCACTTCAGACAAGTCCTGCGACTGATCACTCCATCGTGTCACTTGCCTCATCTCCCTAGGAGACAAGTCCTGTCGGGTAGCTAAAGCTTGGAATATTTTTTTGCCACTTTTTCATTGTATTTTTGTAAACGTGATGTTGTAGCATTTGTTCTTTTAATGGGCCCTCATGAAGAAGACATTTTTTTCCGTCATTCTCTCACGTTACCATTTTGAACTTTTTTTATTCGTGTGATATAAAAAATTCATTCAGTAAATTTTGAAGGTATTTATAATCATACATAAAGCATGTGTTTACTTACATATTAGGCCTATGGTATAGCAAATTGTTACCATGTCCTTCGATTAAAGTTAAGTAGGTACTAAGGTAGCCTGTTGGGTTGAGTAATAACATTTGACGTCGTATAAACTGCACACTGTATCTTTATCTATGTACCGTGAATCGTGCGCGTACTCTTTTTTTTTTCTTGACATAACGTTAATTCGTTTTACAATTACGAACATCGTATAGTACGAGTACATCACGTTGACCTATGATTTTGAAATACGCGTTGCGTTTTAATTTTCGTTTGTCTTTTTTCTTTTCTCGTATTTTTTCCATTTTTTAAAATTGTTCTCAAGAGATTTGTTAGCTTAAGTATTTTCTTCTATTTCGATAGAAAGTACGATTTGGTTTTTGAAATGGAAATGAGGGGAATTTGCGACGAGATTGATTTCTTTCCTATATATTTAATTTTCCAACCTTGTAAAAATAGTTGAAGCGAATTAATCCGTTGTTTTTTTGCTGAATTCGGCAGAGGGCGCGGACGTGGGGAAGTCGTTGTTATCCGGCGGATGATACAGCTTGGTGCTTTGTCGCTCTGTATGACCAATTATTCCGTTTGCCGGAATTATGTACCTACTTTCGAGGAATAGCATTTTTTTCCTTTCGGTAACCTCGATTAAGATTGCATTTCGGAGTAAAAGTTCCGCGATGGCGTTTTCGTGTATTTCCGGAATCGTTCGACTTTTTACGCCACGTATCGGGTGTTTTCGTATGTAATCGGTTATCTCGTTTGTTTTCGTGTATGTTCGTTCGGTTTCGATGGCGCGTCCGCGTCGAACACGAGATCAGTTTCAGAGGTTTTAGCGGAGGGGCTCTGTGTGTTGAAGAGTTTATGGTTTTATTGAAAATGCGCGTTGTTGAGGTTGCTTAAATTTGCAAAAAATTAGAAAATAAACGCGGACACCGTGAGATTTCTTGAAATGCTTTCTTTATGAATTTAATTTTCGTCTAAATTAGCTCTGTTCGTTTTGGCTTGCTTCTTATGGAACTTCTTTGAAATAATCTGCTTCTAGGAAAATCTCGTTCGTTTTGTCAATGTGACGTCACAGCAAAGCGTTCGTTTTATCGATTCTTTTTCGATTCTAGCTCTAATTGAAGCAGATTTATGGCAGTTTTGGAGCAACTAAAAAGTTGATTCTTGAAATGCTTTTTAGATTTGTTTACATTTTTACTTTTTTGTCTCTTAGCGTTATAGCTGAAATTTTTTCCATAACCCCTACAATGAAGTCGTCATCAGATTCGGACGATGATGAAGAATCAATTAAATTCAGCAGATAGTAGATTTCAAAATTAAAAAAAAAAAAAAATTAATTAAACTAACAAACAGTCTTTCAAATAAGGCTCTCAAGAATATTTTTGGTGAATTTACACGAAAATGAACGATAAAGCAGACGTCATTTTTAATTACAGTTGTGTAATTAAAGGATTGCCAAACGTTTGTCGAAAAAATCTAGCGAATTGCTATTTCAAACGCTGATAAGAGAGGTTTGATAACAAAACAAATGATTCAAAACCTTCCAAAACGAACAGAAATAGTTCACCAAAAAGAATCGTTCACGAATCGGATAAAAATCTGATTTTACTAGAAGCAGATTCTCAAGAATCTAGTGGCAAAACGAACAGAGCTATTGTAGCTATCCTCTTAGCTCAGCTGGGCGATGGGAGGAGAGGGGAGGTTGCTCCGATGGTGAAAATTCTTCTCAAACTTTGGCACAGCTCGACTAAAATCGTTCAATTCCGGTAACGTTCGTCTTCCTTCGTGCATTTCCGGTAACGCGAAATTATTCAAAGCCCGGGGCTTGCTTTTGCGCGAAATCGAGCTGATTTATTTTGCACCATCATTCGCACGCAGTCGGTTGGTTCGCGAACTTGTTTTTATTTTATTTTATCGACCTTAAAAGATTTTTACGATCGACGTTGTAATTTACGCTCGGATGGGTTTCCACCGGCATACGAATTAGTCGATTTGTATAATATTGGCGTAACTGCTCGATTTTTTTATTTTCCTATTTTATAACCCTAACATTTCGGAAGTCGTCGGTTAGTATTTTTTTGCATATTTAAGTCGTACATAATACGTAGACGCGTTTTTGAACGGCGAACTTACGTTTATACGAACTTGGAAACACGCTCGTAATACGTAATTTGTTTTACGCGGAAATGGGTAAATATTGGCGCGTGCCATAGTTCCCATATAAACGAATGAACTTGACTCGTTTGTTCGCATTGTTATATACCAACACAACACACCATACACTGCACGAGACTCGTATGTGTGGTTAAACGGAATGAATGAGTGTGTGTGTAAGAGAGAAAGAGAGAAAATCGAAAGAAAAAAAAGTGCAAAATAAGCGTGTGAACGATGGAAATTCGCCTATTGAAATGCTAACACCTTAGTTGAGCGTGACAATTGGCGCAACAGGTATGGTTTAGTGTCTATGCCTCTGTACGCCATCATAGTAGGAATAATTTTATAATACGAACGAGCCTACGATGGTCGTTGTCGCATTCTCGCATTGGTCGTTATTATTGCCACATTAGGTACCCGATAAAAGAAACATACTGACCTGGTATTACAAAAGAGTATACCTATGATGTAAGTACGTCTCCTTAAAGAAAGCGCGTATTTTACGTTTGTCGACGACGACGCGTGCATGTCGAACGTACGAGCTCGTAGAAGCAACAGGTGGTCTCGAAGGAGGCGATAGGAAAGAAAAAAAAAATTAACCGAAAGCGAAAAAATATCATCGCCTACTTATTGTTTGATAAAAATTCTCTCACCGTGGTACTCCCGCGCCTCCGCGATCGTCTCGCAGTCTCGAGGTACTTGTACTTTCGGTGCCGAGTTCAACTTTTCTATTAAGGTGTAAATAATGTCGCGACATTATTCAAGGACGCGGCGCGTGTTTATAAATAAGTAATTATATAAGCTCCCCTTATGGCCGGTTATGCGAAATACACTCTCGTAGTCGCGATGTACGCCTGGTGTACGAATTCAAGCTCGCGTCGTTTCACCTCACCTTTCAGAATCTACTTTTGAACTATTACAGAACCCCTCCTCCGTGGCTGGATTTCTTCAGCTGTCGTCGCGTACGCTTAATGAAATCGTCGCGAATTGTTTGTTGAATTGTCGAGGTCGTTTTTATCAAATTTGTCGCAAGTAAGCGCTCTCTTCGCGGATAACGGCGAGATTTATATTTTGTAGCGTGAGGAATGGTGCAATGTCCAGTGCGAATGTCATACGCAATTTTTTTTTGTTTCTAGTTGGCGTACGCGCGGGTTTTTTCGTACGTGCGCAATGTCAACGAAAGAGAAAGCGCAGTGAGCTGCGGATTTGTTCGATAGGACGAATGTCGTATGTGGAAATTGGGCTCTGGGGAGTGAGGCAGCTTCGTCGAGGTTCTATTGAGATGTGGACGGAGAGTGGAAAAGATGTTTTATGAGAGACCCTTTTTGTTCGGATTTTGGAGGTTGAACGCAGCAAGATATTCGTTTGGCCATGGTATGCTTGATTTTGAATTTTAAGTGAATAATTGAATCGGTAAGAACCAAAAGGTCATAAGTCACAAAATCGCATTTTTCAGAAATCGAAAAAAACTGATTTATTTCAAAACTAAATAATTTCAAAAATCGTAACTCCGCACATTGAAAGGGGATCACAAGACTCAATTTTTAGGCTTGGTTCGATTTCGAAATATTCAAGGAGCCCGGAGCTGCAGCCAATCAAACATTTTGGACTTATGACCTTTTGGTTCTGAACGGATCTAAAACTTAAAATACCGGCTCGAAAATGCCCTGGACTTATTACTACACTCAAGACTAACATGTTCACCTCAATCAAATACCTATTATTAGGTTGATGCGGACTAGGAGCTTATTTATGACGAAACGGAAAGAGTTCTGATTTCAAAAAATAAATTTCGCAAAAAATCGCTGTAAAAACTGCAGAAATGTCTCAAAATTATTCAAATTCGCAAAATATGTGTATTTTATTCATTTTTAACGATTCCCTGAAAATTTTTTCGATTCGGTGATTTTTCAAAAAAAAAAATAAAAAAAATGAACACTTTGAAATTTTATTGAGAAAAAGATCATTGTAAAAATTACAAAACAGGCTTAGGACTTATGACGTTTTGGTTCTGAACACTGTGTTGCGACGTTGCCAAAAACCATCTTCCGAGGCTGATACGCAAATTTCGACCTCGCCAGGAGATCCGCCGTATTTCAATACCCCCATTTACATAAAAAAGCTAAAATCGCCGACATGTGACTTATGACCTTTTGGTTCTTACCGATTCAATTATAATAATTCGTTGTGAAGATGACCAACAGCCGAAGGGAAAAGCTTCTGTGGAACTTTAATCTAGCTTATCCCTGTTATTGCTACCGTTATTGAAAGAAGCACATGCTCATCTCAGGGCCGTTTTAAGGAGTGTCAGGTAAAATCACCGTTGTTTTACAAAATGGTTTCCCCCCCCCCAGAGGTCAAGCTCCACTCTTAATTTTTACCTAATTTAAAACACAACATCACTTTTAGTTATCTCTTCTTAAAAAAAAAAAATTACTCATAATTTATGGAACCTAACCCCCCCCCCCCAACGAACAATCCTAAAACCGGCCCTGGCTCATCTCAATGGCGCATGTCTCCGGCGACGATATCGGAACAATGTCCGAGAAGTGGTTAATTACCGTTATTACGGAAAGAAGAATTACGGCAAAATTGTTGCAAATGTCATTTTATAAAACAATCTTGATAAGTTGCAATAATTATCGTAAGTTGACGGTATTTGCGGTAATTTATCGGTAATTCATGGTAATTTACCGGTAATTCGTGTTCATTTACCGGTAATTTATCAGAGATTTATCAGTAATTTACCGGTAATTTACAATTAGTAACCAACGATGATTTACCATAAATTTGCAGTTTTTCGGTAACTTACCATCAACTTTCCGTATTTACGACGATTACCGTCAATCATGCTCAAAATTTGACGAAATTCGGTTCGCTCGTTCTGGCATGATGAGGTGACAAAGAAAGCGAAGCGGCCATCATTTTATTTATACGTAGATTAAATCATCGCATCGATTCGAGTCATTTAAGTAGAAACTAACAGAATGCATAGATCACACGAAAAACGTAAACTGTAAACAACGATAGTCCACGCGTAGAGAACCAACCCTGGTTGCAGCATAGCAGCATATCATTTAAAGGACTTTTAAAGGACTATTTTTGTAATGAGACAAATGAAAAATGCTCTTTTTTCTCCACTCAAACACACCGGATCGCCATCGTTTCACGACGGTATTTTGAAAACAAAATCAAGGTCGGCTTGATTGGCTGAAAATTGCAACGATCGCAGATACGACGGCTCAGCAGATAGGCGATTATATCTACGGTGATACAGACAATTCGATATCGTTATCTTTTATCTTTCGTCTTCGAGGTTCAAGCTGTACCTCGGTGTCGGTACAGTACGAATCGTCCTCAGGTATTACCAATATAATCTTCGCGGTCGTTCAACACGTACTTATTACTCGCCCTAGTAAATCCAGCTAACCGAAGTATCTATTTACCATAGTGTATGCGGTATCAATTATCGTATGTACGAGATTCATGCTCGACCGTGTATGTATGTGTGTGTGTGTGCGTGCGTGTGTGTGTGAGAGAGTGGTATCGAAAGCGTCGATGCGTTGGATGGCGCGCTTTTTTCGACGTGCTCGCTTACTCAGCCTTTAATGAGTATTAACAATCAAAAAACCAATTTCGTCCCGCAGGCCTTTGAGCGACCTTGCCGAAAGGAAGCTCCTGCTACGATTATCGATGAAGTTGTCAAGTATGTCATTCAAGGTTAAAATACGCTCATTATGTTGAAAAAAATTTTTTCGTTGATATCCATGCTCCAGTTTGCCTACTGCTTGGACTAATTCTCTGGTCGTGTCATTATCACGGTGAATGTTTCATTCTCACCTTCTCGTGAAACGATCAAGTCGCTCGGATGCGTGGTTGCGAAAAAATTGAGAAAACATTCCCGTAGGAACGTTTATTTTTTGATACGCGACGAAGAGGCTCTAAGTAAGACGTCGCTGGCGTCGATGCTAGTCTCGTTAAGAAAAACTACATCCAATTTTCGACCAAATTCGCGGTTTTATGGTATACTACGAACGAAATTCCCATGTTTTTATCAATCATCGACGATCTAAATATCATTTTAAAAAACTGTTTTTTGATACCAGTCTCGTCAATTAGGAACACGTGTACGACGTTTTGCTATACTTCAATTAGTCGACCTTGATCGTAATATAGTTCGCGGCATTCGACAGACACAACAGACGTTCATCACGTACGTGCTCGAAGGCGGAACGTGCAGACCCTGTTGTTTCACCCTAAGGAGTAATAAATCGCGTTAATCGCATTCCCACGTTTGTTGACATTTTCTCATTCTCGAACATCCTGTTGGTGTTGATGCGCTAATACGCGTTCCTATAGGTACCAGGCAGAAGGTGAGCCGAAGCATTAAAAGGGTGACGCATCGTCATCACGCTATTCGTCCTCATAAAACAATATTGCATCGGCCATCGTCGGCCAATTCCAGCATTACACGAAAAATCACTTTTTAGCGAGTACTCGTTAATTAGGAAATTTTTTTCTATGTAACGTTACCGTAAATTTCCACGTAGTCACGCGAGCCTTCCCCCTTTGTAACCAACGCCGCCAAAATTTCCGCCAATTTGCCGACACCGTTCAAGTAGACTTTCATACACATGGCGAATGCACATCGAAAAAGAATAAAAATGCACGTTAAGGTCAACGCAATCTATAACTTCGATACAGGACTGCATAATAAATAGCTACGGAGTCCACTGGCTTACGTAATTATACGAATTTTCCTTTCATTTTGCCCTAATCATAGTCGTCTCGTTGTGGTCGAACTAGAGTTACACGAACTTGAACCTGCGCCAGTGTCTTTTACGGTTTTGATAGAATCGCCCAATCGTACAAGAAACGCCTCAAATATCGTCTTATGTTATTATTTTCCGTTTATCTGACCAGTGAATCCGTTCGTTTCTCGAATTACCCGTTTTATCTAGCTTCGTAGATTCGAGCTCATAGTCGCAGCAGAATTTAGTCGCTGGGTGAAATTTTAACAAGTCATAATTGCTATCTTACTCGATTACATGAGCGAAATGAGCTAGAAAACTGAGAACGTTACGTTTAGAGACAGATGTGTAGAGGTTAGGAGTGGCGATGAGTGGTTTTGGAGGATTTATCATACATTTTCACTAGAGTTACGGGCTTCTCCCCCAATTCCCTTCGAATACTACTTTTTTTTCTATTCATTATAACTCTGAATCGTAATTGATGTTATAAAAATTTTCTCGGCATTTTGACTGAGATTTAAATCAGAAGCTTATGGCAGTTGGGGTAAATTACCGTTATTACGGAAAGAAGAATGACAGCGAAATAGTTACAAATGTCATTTTATAATACAATCTTGACAAGTTGCAATAACTACCGTAAGTTCGCGGTATTTGTGGTAATTTACCAGTAATTTATGGTAATTTACCTGTAATTCATGGTAATGTACCGGTAATTTATGGTAATTTACCTGTAATTTACGGTAATTTACCTGTAATTTATGATAATTTGCCGGTAATTAATGGTAATTTATAAGTAATTTACCGGTAACTTGTGGTAATTTACCGATAACTTGTGGTAATTTACCGGTAATTTATGGTAATTTACCAAAATTTTTACTTATGCAATTCACCGGTAATTTACAGTGATTTAACCATAATTTGCAGTAATTTACCGTCATTTTGTGTATTTTACCACCGATTTATACGGTAATCTACTGATGATTTACAGTTAGTAATAACCAACGATGATTTACCATGAATTTGCGGTTTTTCGGTAACTTACCATTAACTTTCCATATTTAAGGATAATTACCGGTAATTTACTATGTTCAAAATTTGACGAAATTTGGTTCGCTCGTTCTGGCGTGATGAGGTGACAAAGAAAACGGCTATCATTTTATATTGAAGTGATTTTTTTGATTGATTTTCATCCTTCGAGAGGAGAATTTTGTTGAAGTTTCGGAGTTTTTCTCAATTTACTCGAGTTGAGCTGGTAATTTTGAAATTTTGCAGCATCGTAGCTCCTTCATTCACACCTTGCGTGCACTTCTGGTCATCTTTGATACCACTTTTTTGTAGTTGAGGCTATTCACCAGCGCCCTTCGAACTCACTTTGTGGCCATAAGCCCGATTCAGACGTTAAATCAAGCAAGCTTGCCAGGAGATCCCTGCGTCGCTCCCGAAAAAGGTACAACTCACGCCGCCGCCATTTCATCTTCAAACCCGTTAACTTTATCCTTGATAAAAGGCGTCGAATGCCGCGATAAACGTCGCGTATCCGCGTAGGTGGCCAAACAAACACGCGAACCCATCGAAAAACACGGACAATAAATAAAATACCACCTAATCATCGCGTCGTATCAACGGTCGTAAATCCGTACGCTGTTGATGATCTGCGTCAAAAACACGCAAACAAAAGCTTTACGCGAAGGAAAGCGCGAAAACTTGAGTCATTCTTATTTACGAACTCTCGAGCGTTTATTTGATTGTATAGGTTCTCGTAAAAATCGAAATACCGCTTACGGTGATGAATAGGTGTACTCCGCGTATGACCGTCGACCGTCGATTGCGTCATCGATTTTGAAATTTTCTAACAAAGCCGACGCCGCGTCGTATGCAAAAATAACGAATCATCGTCGAGATATCGATTACGAAAATTTTCAACCGATGGGATTACTATTTTATTGCGGAATACGATCGACGTTCGACGTCGCCGCGACGCTGTTTATCAATGTTCTAAGGTGTACGAGTAGTTAGTAGTTACGTCCAACGCCACGAGTGCTTTGTGTAGTGCACGTCCTTTTCCTGGTTGTGCCCAGAATTCAAGGACTAAGTTGAAATTCTTTACGTCCTTTTTCTGGTTATATGCGAAGCCCGATAGATTTGTTCAAAATGATATCATCATAGAGGTAATTCAGTTAGTTGGATGCCGAGGCGATGCAACTAGTTGCACCAGAAATGAAGAGTAGCTCGGCGTGGTTCAATTACGAGATCGTAATAAAGACTCAGACTCGAGAAAGGGGATTAATGATAAATCGTATCTTTCGTAATTATTCAAACGTCCACTTACCTATACACAAATGGGCCAAATTCCACTAATTTAGGTTTTTCTCCGTTATTCAGAAAGCCATCGGGATTGGTTACATTAAAGATAAATACTTTAGTCAGTCTTAAAACTCCAGGTTTATGCCAATAATGATAGGATAAAGTTCCATTGAGTAATTTAAGATTCTGTAACAAAAGTATACATAAAGATGTATCAATCTCGACGATGATTCTATTCACGTGTTTGGAAATTTATTATACGAGTAAGTAAATACTAATATAGTAGAAGCTCGTTCGCTAGGGCTAGGTTTACCTATTCGTAATCAAATGCACGTAATTCCTTAAAACCTATTTTAAATCTACACGCGGTTAATTATCTCTACGAATTTTAAATGTTAATCGATTTTACCTTCATTATAATGTAGTCTAACCAAGGAATCGACGACAGTATTATTCCAATAGCTAATGTAAAAATTCCTACCACTATCACCGCTAAGCGACCTGAAACATGTAAAAAAATCGTTCGTTAGTATGTGCAAATATTAATACTTCAAATGGGTGATCTGCACAAGGTGCAGTTTAATGTTTACATGTAAGATCCGAAGAAATACTCGCGTCGTTAGGCATGAGGGGTAGGAGAGGGTGAAAAGGGTAGAGAATGGGTGACCCACATTTTGCAAATGAAATATCGCCTGCCTACAATTGTGAAATTTGAACTATGCTGAAATTTTGCAAATTACCTTCAAAAAAGACTCGTGATCTTTAAAGAGAATCTGAAAATTTTTATAAATCAAAAATTTATTCCAACAACGCGAAGTTTAAAGTCTCCTTCATGGGACAATATAAAAAATGAAGTCCCGAAAAAAAAAAAAGCGAATGCGTCGCAACGTTATTAATCTTTAATCTGTATTTTCGGTCTGACGATTTCCTTAATTATTGTTACGAGGTTTTAATCGCTACACATAATGATTTCTTTGTTCGTTTGTGTTTTATAGGTTATCAGTAGCGGCATAAGAAGTTATACTTACCTATTAAATCGTCATACTTATATAATATGTGAGTGGCGGTAATACTATTACTCGTGATATACCCACGCTTCGACGAGTAGTGGTTAATTTCTTTTCGCTTCAAAAGTACCTAATATCTATCCTGGTTATGATCCTTGCGTAGTTCAATACTGGTGTAAGCCTTCGGTCTGAATTGCTTTAATAATATTACGGTGAGGAGAGGGATTACGAAAGGAGATACTTGTTGCGTTACTTCATTCGAAAAGGGGTTACTTGATTGTGCTGGCAGAGAATTTTGCTTATTCTACGAGTATGTTTTCGAGCATTTTAAAATGATACCCTTTTTCATTACCTGCGGTAAATGATGTTTCTAATTTGGATATTACGCGGGAAAAAAATGTATTTACGGAAATTTGATTATGAAATTTTCCGCAAGTTATATCATAAAGGTTATTTACGTGTAGAACGCAACGTTTACGGGAAAAACGTCGGTAAAGTTGGTATAAAAAATAATTAAAACTACGTCACTAGCAACTACGTGACGTGAGAAATCAATTTTACATTTGTTTCGTTATAAAATTCACGTTTAATTTGAAAATCAAGCCGAGATATAACCGTCGAATGATTTGAAATCGCGTAGATGTAAGTTGCGCACCCGTAATTGGTATAACATAACTTCAACCTCGTTTTTCTTACTAACGTCGGTCGCATTCTACATAAAATATACGTAAACGACATTCATGATATAACTTGTGGAAAATTTCAAGAGGAATATTTTTACTTATTATCGGTTTTTTATCGACTTTGTGTGAACTAAACTGGGAAAAATCGATTGTCACTTTATAGATACAACGAGTATGTGGCCCGAAGTTTGGTAGCGTTTTTCTTGCGAACGTTGCGTTCCATGTTGAAAATGTTGATCGCACAATTTGTAGGAAGTTTTATTAAAAATGTTTCTAGTTACACATTATCAATTTCTCTATAAATCCGTTTTTCCCCGAGTGGGCCGTCATTTTGTATGAAACCTCGCTTTTTGAAATTTCCTTCAGGGTGACTCTTGTTTAAATTTCTATGGATTATTCGTGTTATCCATACGAAATTAATGTTAAAATAAATAAATAATTCTTATAAAAGGATTTTTGTAAACTACCTATTAAAATTATTAATTCTACAAAAATTTGAATAATTATAAAAATTGAAGTTATTGATACAAAATTTCATCGAATATTACTATTAGAGGAAGTTGAAATATTAAATTTTTCTTAAAGGAAAATAAGTCAGCAAAAATGTTGCAAATGTCATTTTATAATACAATCTCAATAAGTTGCAATAATTACCGTAAGTTGACGGTATTTGCGGTAATTTATCGGTAATTCATGGTAATTTACCGATGATTTATGGTAATTTGCGGTAATTTACCTATAATTTGTGGTAATTTATTGGTAATTTGTTAATTTGTCGTAATTTACCTATAATTTATGGTAATTTACCGTCATTTTACGTATTTTACCACCAATTTACGGTAATTTACTGTTGATTAACTTTCCGTATTTTCGATAATTAGGTATCGGTAATTTACTATGTTCAAATTTTGACAAAATTCGGTTCGCAATTATTTTCATTGGAATATTTAATTTAATGATTTTTGATATCAAATTGTTAATTGCTAATTCATCTTTAATTTATATAAATTTATTAAATTTAATTATTTTTTCTTGTTACGTATAACTTCCTTTTCGAAAAACAAGTTCCCTTGTAGACTACAAGTGTACAACGATGAGAAGGGGGAGGAGTTTATCAATGCTTTATGCAGGGCCACCGATTTATCGAATGCCAGTGTTGCCACAACTCTCATACATCACGCTTTCTCAATTGTATGAAAATTTTGAAATTGACTGAACTTTGTACATACTCGATGAAAGGGATCTTTTAATCGCGACAGTGTTACCAATTCTCATCGGTTGCGAAAAAAATTCTGCGAAATAATTGGGTAAATTTTTTTTATCCCTATGAAATGGATTAATACGCGAAATTTCGCGGGTTGTCGACACGTCGCGTCGCATTGCGAATATCCAAAGTATATTTTGTACAATGTATATGTACGTAGTACGTCTACGTACATGTACATGTTGGCGAGTCTAGAATATAGGTAAATTAACACGTAACTATACGCTGTGTCTACATATAACGTTGATACGTTATTGATATTGAAACGTGAACGTAATTTTAAATAAGTAAGAAAAATTGCATTATCGTCGCGTAGGTTACCCCTTTCGGTACGTGCTGTATTTTCCATACGTATACCGATTACGATTTTAAATTTAAATAGTCGCAATACGAGTAATATTCGAAATACGATACGTTTATAACGGTCACTTTTACTTATGTAGGTTATGTACGAATAGGAACATGTAATTGTGTTACAAGGAGCACCGTGTACTAATTTCTGTTTACTTTTGCTTTCTACGCGCGAACACGTTGCTGCACGGTTCGTTTAATCGGTACGAGAAAAATGCATCTTCCTAGGCTAGGCTAGGCTAGGCGCTGGACTGACACGAGGGAAAAAAATGATTAAACCGCAAATAGCCCGATGCCGAATAAACGGTTTTATCTAATCGATTACGGTATCGCCTGCGGCCGCGGTAAAAGACTCATATTCTCAAAGCGCTGCACAATACAACCAGACATGATCGCCTCTCGTGTCTTTGGTTTGCTCATCGCTACACAAAGGTAGAAGGTAGAGGTGTACTCGGGTCGTGATACTAATGACTTGTCATTTCGCAGGTATCGCTTAGACATCCGTCGTCATCCATTGTTTTATTATACGAGTAGGTAATAGGTATTAGGTATTAGGTGTATGGAGTATGGACACGTTCGCACCCGCTACAAACAATTAGACGCCCACTTAAAATGTACAGGTGTAAAGTAATTGTGGTAATTGCACTGTACTCGTGTACAAAAGGACGGGAGTTTAATTATCGTGAGATTTTTCCGGCAAACTAGCTTAATCGATGGAGCCATCCGAAGGGACATGACATCGAAGGGAATTCCGCCGTTTAGGTTTTGTGGGCTGCGTTTTTCACGCGGTCGGTCATTTCCGATTTGTGATTGGCCTTTCGGGTATCTGGTCGAAGGGTATGACCCCTGAGTCAGGGTTACTACTCGTGTGTAATGGAAAAATACAAAATATATACTCACTATTACTAATAGTAAATTTTTCTGATACAAGCATCTGTATGGGTGTTCCATTCGAATGCCTGGATGTGGCGACGCCGCTGAACCTTCGTATAGGCGTCATATTCAATATCCTATTTTTGGCAGTTTTGCTAACTTTTAAGTATTGACTTTTCGTCATTTTGATTATATGGTTTTGCTACTTTTTCTACGTGAAATATTACACGAAACGGTACGTTTTATATCTTCGAGTTGCGGTTCTCTTCAAAATTCTCTAATATAAATAATCTTGAATAAAATACGCAATACGTGATCATAATATTTCAAATAGGAACGTTTCAACGTCGATAGGAAGTAATCGCGTTTATCCAGCATAAGGGTTAAATTTTCGCTGAAAGTAGTTTCGCTGTAGCGCTTCGTGTTTTTTTTCCTCTTGTGTATTTTTTCGTTCGTTAGGTTTTTAACGTTGGCCTTCGCACGCGCAACGTGTTCATTTGGTTACGTCGAGCTGCATATTGTTCGCGAAGAAAATCTGAAACAAAAAAAAAAAAAAAACATGAAAATTTTGAGGTATTTTTTATTCCTTTTTTACGTGAAATTTAATTACGAATTTTATTCGGGAATTAAAACGCGTTAATTTGATTTGTTGTTCGTGGAGTCAAAGAGTAAATTTTCAGATATAAGTGCTTACGGGTTTGGGTTCATCAACCCGCGATGCGTATTACGCTCAGAGTATGTTTGCTTCGTGCTCATCAAAATTGTACAACTTCTGAATACACTTTTTTAATTATCTTAGAACGGCGTGATTTTCCTCCGATTTCACTTCATACGTGGGATGATGTTACGAATAGTTCGATCATGTCGAAAATTTGGCAACTAGGCGTTTTCGAAAAAGTAACATTCATTTTGGTCTTCGGTAAAATTCAGATTAATCGTTCTCTCGTCCCAAATTTGTAACAAATGTTGACTAGATGGAACATGACTATTTTTTCCAAATCATTAATATTACTACATGGGCACGATGATGAATGACGAATACCATCCAAAGCATGAAGTCGAATGCCGAATCGGACAGGCAATAAGGCATACCATAAATTTCACTAATTACTAACAAAGAAACTGCCCCAAGTGTTGATCGCGGATTTGCGTGATTTTTTAGTTTTCTGAATGAAGAAATCAAAAAAGTCGCGAAAAATCTGATTTTTGGAAATTTAAAAATAGAGGTTTTTTGAAGATTGTCTCATATTTATTTTTACCAGCTTCGTTAACCAGTGGGGGTTAAAGGCGAATGACAGCAATAATACAACCTTGATAGGTTGCAATAATTACCGCGGTGTTTACGGTGACTTACCGATAATTTGTGGTAATTTACCAGTAATTCACGGTAATTTACCAGTAATTTTAATTTACCAGTAATTTTCCAGTAATTTACCAGTAATTTTCCAGTAATTTACCGATAATTTATGGTAGTTTACCGATAATTTGCGGTAATTTACCAGTAATTTACCTGTAACTTTCCATTAATTTACCGATAATTTATGGTAATTTACCAGTAATTTACCGATAATTTATGGTAATTTACCGATAATTTGTGGTAATTTACCAGTAATTCACGGTAATTTACCAGTAATTTTCTAGTAATTTACGGTAATTTACCAGTAATTTTCCATTAATTTACCGACAATTTATGGTAATTTACCGATAATTTGTGGTGATTTACCAGTAATTTTCTAGTAATTTACGGTAATTTACCAGTAATTTTCCATTAATTTACCGAAAATTTATGGTAATTTACCGATAATTTGTGGTAATTTACTGGTTATTCATGGTAATTTACTAGTAATTTACAATTTACAATGATTTAACCATAATTTGCAGTAATTCACCGTCATTTTGTGTATTTTACCATCAATTGACGGTAATTTACGGTGGAAGTGTGGATTTACAGTTAGTAACCCATGATGATTTACCATAAATTGGCGGTTTTTTGGTAGCTTATTTTTGATTTTCCGTATTTACCATCATTTTATACATTTTAGATTTAATTAATGGATAATTGTACGGAAAAGTAGAAGTGAGGTGAAAATGTCAAACCTCTTGGCTTTTGGCTCACTTTTCAAATGTGGAGCAATTTAAAAAAAAAAATTGGTATTTAAATAACAACGAAGAACTATGTAAAAATGTCGTTGGTATTGTTGACCCATTATATAGAACACTTGCACTTTGATGAGGTGGTAAAGCAGAATCCCTGGGGACTCGATAACATTACAAAATTATTTCCAGGGGCTTAGTAATATTTAGGAGTTGAATTTTTCACTATTTTAAAGCTTCTGAGTTTCCTCAGTAATCAAATAATTTACTCCTCTGGTGAAAATTTTCGGTTTTAATATTTTCGTTGTTGTTAACTTTTAAAAACTATCGAGTTCTCCTAATGGAGAATAATGCTTCAGACTGTCTCGTTATTAGCGGCAAGTTTTCTCCCACATCATACCTGACGATGGGACAATATCGTCTTTATAAAGATTCTTCTGATTTACCGAAAACGTTCCATAAACATTACTTGGAACTGGCATCATCATGGTAAGCCCTTCCGTGTATCCAGAAAGGCTTTGTGATCCATTTGGGAATTACGAAGGTTTCGCATTTAAGACGTCTCCCTAATTTAATTAAACATATAAACACGACCGTATCGATGTATTTTATGATAATTTGAACAGTTGACCTTTCTTCTTTAGTTTCTCGGATTTTTATTCGATCAAAACACCAACAAATTATAATCAGGAAATATCACGAACTGGTATATTTTTAGAAAACAATCGAAAAAAATTACTAATTCTCTTCCTATTCGTCAAATGGAATTATTTCCGTTGAAGAGAATTCGATAAATGTGGAGGAACCCGATTTAAATATGTAATTAAAAATACGCTAAATTAGATAAGATTGTTTACATTGTAGCTCCGAGGTTCAATTTTAGTACCCTGGCCCTACATAATATCTACATGGTATTGTTATGAAAAGGAGGGGGACAGTAGAGAAGTTATATATAAACTAGGTATACCTAGTTGCCTACCTATAATAACTTTTTACGTATACTTAATATACTTATACTTGTTATAATTTTATACGCTCTTATCTCAGGCGCATAATTAGATAACGGGCAGTCAATATGTGTAATAGTACGTACGTTGTATTTTTCCGGTTTACTTCTTGTATGTCTTGGTAATTAGTTCAAAAAAAAAAATTCTTCAAAACCGCGTCGATTACATAAGTTAATCGTAAAACTAACCTAGAATAAAATTCAAGGCTTGTTTTCGAAAGCTAAATCGTTTTTTAGAATACACGTTTCGTATATTCGCGCATCACCGTTGCATGCGGAAGCATAAATAGGTATCGAATATGGGTTTTTTTTTTCTCCTCTCACATACTCCGCATGTCCTTACTCCGTGTATCGCGAGTTTTTGACACTATCTTCGTCTCGAATTACGGGTATTTATTATCTTATTCGCGTACGTATTTTGTGCCTAGTGTTTCATCTCTTTAATGCCGAAGGTGCCACAAACCGAAGATGTTCGACTATCATTAGAATGTTACCCTCGTGTACGATATCATCGAATAAACCGGTTCATCGATGGTCATTTGAAATTGTTTTGATGTTTGTGTATTAGATAAAACACATCGTTGCCCGAATATTTTTTCATATTACGTTGCAAATTAATTTTACGTAGTTTGATTACGTTTCAAGTAGCCGATCGGTTTTAATATCGATTTTAGATGCAATTCGTCTAGCAAATTTTTACGATGGTGTGAAGTTTCCAAAATCATGTAAAATTTCGAATAATTTTATATCCTTGTAATAGGAACTCGAATCGTTTTGCATTTTAATGCAATTTAAATCCGTAAGAACGATAATCGTGTAATCTCTCCCCCTTCTCTTTACTTTCACTTGCGCATCGTTTATTCTATCTTCGTTTTTCGATCAATTTGGCAAAATCCCAGTCCAGCGTGGTACTTTTGGTCTCGCGAGGTAATTTTAGTCTTTTGCAATTGTAGGACACTAAAAGTCACTTTGCACATTAATGCAAAT
Source organism: Maconellicoccus hirsutus (assembly GCA_003261595.1). Taxonomy (NCBI): domain Eukaryota; kingdom Metazoa; phylum Arthropoda; class Insecta; order Hemiptera; family Pseudococcidae; genus Maconellicoccus; species Maconellicoccus hirsutus. The sequence continues at coordinate 2,814 of QBDW01006379.1, read as the reverse complement.
ACGTACGTACAACTTGCACCGACTCGAATGTACGAATTAGTTATTTTCCGTCATCACAAATGCAACGTTTGCTGATTTTATTGATACAATACCAAAAAAAAAAAGAAGTAAATAGTACGAGGCACTGAAGAATAGGCCGTCGGACGAAATATGGCAATAAAGTATGCAAGTGGAGTTGTCGAGAGAGGAGACAAGTAGGGGACTCTGTCACGAGCCCAGCTTTTCCAAGGGAGGCCGAGAAATTTCGAAATATTCACTCGCGCGGACAGGTTCCTCCAATTTCTTTCATTTAATTGCCAACTTTGTGATACGAGTATTTTCTACATTATTAAGTATATTAAATTTCTCCATTTTCCTAATATTGAAAATTATCGATTTGCTGACGTGTAAAATATGATTTTTTTTATTACGTCATATTTTTCAGCACTTTGTAGACGCTATATTGGCTCAGCACCAAGTCCGAGGGTTTTTGCGGTTTTTGTTTTGCGCTTTTTTTGATGTAATAAATATTTTATTAGAATTTTGGAAGGATATAGAGGAATATGAGGCATTTAAGACTCGAAAACGTTCGCCATTACGAGTTACAAGTCTCGAAGGGAAATTCGGCCGTCACTGCGTGCTGCGCCGCAATTAATTCAATTTACGTGACGAAGAACACACCATCGCCCTTGATCTTTTTTGTCGACAGAAACGATAAAACGTGCGAGAAATGAAGAGCAAAAAAGGTGTTTAACATTCCGAAGAATTTCCGCCGCCAGGCGTCATTTGCGTCGTCGGAAACCGAACTAAAAATGGCTATTTGTTTCGAAATTAATAAAGTCATCGAAGATTTTCGATCTTGCGAGACTACGTGATAAAATCGGAAATCGAAAATCACCTACTCACGAATACCAATTATTCCAGGCGCGTCTGAAAAATACAGATTAAAATTTTACACCTTTTTGAGACCGATTCGCGACGTGATTTTTGCAAATTTCATATGCGTCAGCCTTACTTTGAAGAAAAAAAAATTCCCAGTGGGTACCTTACGGTGCTATGAAAATTACCAGACGTGAGGGAGGAGGAGTAATCAGCGAATTTCGCTGATTCATGCTAATCTATTAGTACTTATGTTTGTGGCGTTATTTATCGTCAAATAACAAGTAGCTACTTGAACTCCAGTGGTAAAATTAATTATTTACCAGCTACTTAATTTGTCTATGTAAATAGCCTGTATACCGTGTTCTTAGTGAGAGTGCAATTTCTGATTTTACTTCTTTGTGTTTTTTCCCCAAACCGTGTTCGCAAATGGTTGAAAATTTTCATGTTTCCGTCAGCATTGTAGGGATTTTCATAGTGCCATAAAATTTTTTCATTTTATAGATTTTCAGCTGAATTCGAGAATTTACTCGGATAAACCATAATTTTAGCGCGTAAAATGAGCTCGTTGAAAGTGCAATTGTCCTTTATATTTTATTCTAGCCGCTGCTTTTATTGTCCCGACGAGGCGGGTATTTCTTGAATGTTCGTGTTTCCTGGTGGGTTTCTTTCCGTCTTCAATCGGGGAACTTTAGCTCGTCACTTATACATTATGACTTGGTCAAGTGTGGATAATTTATGAGAAAAATTTTCCAAATGGAAGTATCTTGAGTGTATGATGCGAATTTACCATTTCGATTTGTTGTTTAATACATATAAGGAGCTATTTTCTAAGAATGTGATATCCTATCAAATGCACTAATTTTTGGTATTATAATTACACTTGCGCTAAATACCTAAATTCTGATTATCGATAAATACCTATATAAAATTTGAGTTTCGCTCCAATGAGTAGATAAACGTTTTCTTGGCAATTTCTTGGCATAGCTGCCCCGCTTGTGTGGTTATAATCGCGATTTAACTATCTGCTATTGTTCATTTCGCCCACTTTTCCTCAATTTTAGGTTATCGTCGAGTTACGTTTTCGTATTTTCGTGTATATGTGCTACGTACATGTCTTAATAATCGCGTAGAAAAGAAAAAAACACCGAAAAAAAACTAATAATAATAATAAAAATTCGAACAAAAAATTGTTCTTTCAAGGCTAACACACTGGTTAATTATTAGATAAGTATAATCGAATATTGAAATTGGACAAGGTGCTATTTACGAATTTCAAACCACTCATTTGTAATGCTACTCGATTAAGCATGCAGTTACATATTAAAGTGTCATCTTTAATTGTCCAAAAATAAATACCTTCGCGTGTAATATACTTATTAAATTCGTTTCTTTTTTTTTTCGTTTAATTTTCAGGTTGGTATGAGTTTTGGAAAAATTCCATTCAGGAAATTAATACGTTGCTACATATTGTAAAACCGCCGCATGATGTTTTTTGCATTTGTGGCGTCGCGTCACGAGGAAACCAGGCTTATGAGCATAAATTTGATTTTTCATTTTTTTGATTTTGGTAGTAAAGAAGCTACTCGTATTGTATAAGGTGGTATGGTTAAAATTGTTCAAAAAAATTTTTCCCACCCGAATTTTTGCCTGAAAGTGGCCCACTTCTGATGATTTATATGAACAAAACTTTTTTGTTTTGCGTTTCCTGAACGTTTTACATTTTAGTCATAAGCCTGGTTTCTTCGTGACGCGTCACATTTACTTCAAAGTTTATCGATATTACTCTGAAAAAAAAATCGAGGAATCTCTTTATACGCTTTATGCATTATGTGCTTTTGGTGACATGAATCGTCGCTATTGAAGACGCAACACCCTCCTCAGGCCTTTATTCATTCGCCCTCTGCAACGTGAATCGCCAAGTAACACTAGCGCAACTCCCTCCTCAGTCCCTTT
>QBDW01006378.1:0-20988 GCA_003261595.1 Maconellicoccus hirsutus | reverse complement strand
CCCTTTTTCATTCGCCCTCTGCAACGTGAATCGCCACGTAACACTAGCGCAACTCCCTCCTCAGTCCCTTATTCATTCGACATTCGCCCTCTGCAACGTGAATCGCCACGTAACACTAGCGCAACTCCCTCCTCAGTCCCTTTTTCATTCGCCCTCTGCAACGTGAATCGCCACGTAACACTAGCGCAACTCCCTCCTCAGTCCCTTATTCATTCGACATTCGCCCTCTGCAACGTGAATCGCCACGTAACAGCGGCGCAACCTCCTCTTTTGTCCTTTGATTCACCCTCTGCAACGTTAATTGCCATGTTACAATGGCGCAACTCTCTCTTTTGTCCTTTGATGCATCCTACGCAACGCGAATTTAATTCCGCAGCGAAAACGCAAATCGTACTCGTGGATTTTATTACCATGCAGGACCTTCGTCATTTTAATATAGATCCAGCAACAAAAACGCTGTCGGCGGGTTACACACGTAATAATTTTAGGTAATTACCGTAATGTTTTTGCATTGGCGAGTGTACTATTGCATGCGACCATTTATATTGTCACGCATGTGCGCGTGGATATCGCAACGCAACAATTAATTTTGCGCGCGCGCCTCAGCCAGAAGCACGTGCTCGTCGGCAAATAATGCAACGTCGTTCGCGCTCTAAATTGTAAATTATGCTTGTGCTGACCATTATGATGACATGTCCGAAATTCCAAGTGCGCTTTGCTAATTCGCGCGTTTACCTTTGACGCGAATTTTACACGTAGCGGAATTTTTTCGCGTTTTACCGATACAGCGTTATTGGGGTTTCTTGGAACGATGTTACGTTTCCGTAGTCGCAACCGGAGGAATGAACCATTAAAACGAGCTAATTACTTTGATTTTTTTGTAATTGATGACGATATGGTTAATTTATCAAGTTTTATTATAGTATGTTTGAGTGGTTTGAATTCGAGAGGAGAGAAAGTAAAGGAGGATTTATAGCGGTTACGATGTATTTGCGATGTGAAGAAGTTACAGAGGTAGAAAGGGATTTTAACGCGAATACCTATATGCAAATATAACGAATAATTTTTGAAAAAAGCCCGTTCAATTTTCAAAATTGACCCAATTTTTTTTGTAATTTTCCTCGAAATATCGTGCTAGCAAAAATTGAACCAATTTTCTTTCAGATTTATTAAACGATTACCTCGAAAGGTCGGATATTTCTTTTCAGCTTTTAACCTTGCAAATGTTATGTTTGTGGAAAAAAGCACCAAGCGTAGCGAACCAATTTAACGCTTCATCGTTGAATAGATTCGATAACGACGGACTTCGTCTCCATCCAGTTGCCTCGCATTTTTTTCCTCGTAACCGCGCATCGTACAAGTTGAAACGAAATCGAGAAATGTATTTTTGAAAATTAAAGAAATTCCGGTAATTTAGGTCCACGTCGAGGTATCGTTCGCATTACTAAGGTTAATATGATGTCCATTGTGCGATAGTTAATCCAATAATCAGAAGCAATTAGTGATAAGTTTAAAATGCGCCGAAAAAAGTGAAAAAATTCAAAAGGAAGAAAAATCATCGCGTTTAATGATTCGCTTCCGGTAAACGAAACGTGAAGTATGAAAATGAGTAAAATTGACGCGTTTTGGAATCGAATACGATAATTTTCCGTAGCATATTTTTGCTCGCTCATCTCGTCTTCGATTTACGAGAAACGCCAACAAATTAAAAACGCATTTGTAAAAATAAAAATCAACTAGATACCGACATCAATTATAAAAATTAACGGTGAAATGCCGCCGAGCGTCGGTAAGACGTGCAGTTCCACACGTATACAGGGTAGTTGACCCGGTTTTATTTTTCAGGTGTCTGTGGTAGTTCCTAGCGAAAAGTAGGCTATTTCGGTTACGTCCTTAATGCCCCGCCGGCGTTTAAAATTGGAAATCATTCGAATATTATATCGAGTTCGAAAAATTTTAATTTTTAAATAGACGAGTAAATAGATTTATAATTGCGCAGGCGTTATCTGCATCACGTACTCAAATATAAATTTACCGAGTCGCTTTTCGAAGCGGGTAATTTTCGCGTTGAATTGGTAATTCATTTTTCTAAAAATACCTTTCTTCGGTTATAATAAGAATCGATCCGAATTAATCAGTTGGATGTTAATTGACCCGAAATGAATTTAATTTTCGACCGGTGTATTTAAATTGATACGATATTTATTGTGGTACATATGTACATAGCGAAAATTGATTTCTATTTATGTATCGGGTTAAAAAATTCATTAGTTTCATGTATTTGCACAAAGATAAAGAGGTTATTTTGAGTACTGACTGTGAGAAGAAAGCTACAGTGTTTAGTAGAATTTTGTAATCGTGCAACTGGTTCTTTTTCGTTTTTTTTTTTTTTTTTTTTTTTTTCTTTCTTTCTTGTCACGAGCCATCTTCGGTGACATTATTTTTGAGACCGGGATAATTATTTGTTCTACTTGGAAAACAGTGATCGAAAATATTCAGCCTAATAACAAGTGATTTTATTTTTAAATTGAATAGAGTTTTACTAAATGGCGCCTTCATTACCGGAGATAGATGAAAAGTGCATAATATAATCTAATTTGTTGTACGTGACAAATTTTAACAAAAACTTTTATACAATTTTCTTACATTTCACTTTATAAATTTATTATGGAATATCAGAATATGGAATTTCTAGTTTGCAGAAGTTTCGTATTTTGAAATAATCGAGATTTTTAAATCACTGTAGCGCTTTTTATGTAAAAAATGCACAAATTTGCATGTAAGTTGATATTTAGTGTGACTTTGTACTTTGATAAAACAGCTTTTGAACTCATAATTCAAAATATAGATTAATTCTCTTTTTTCTTTAAATAAAGAATTTTATTTTTTTAATAAATTTACAATTTATTATTAATTTATTTATTTATTAGATTTAACTAATTATTAATTATCAAAAAATTAATTTTTTTTCTAAAATAAAATGCCTGAAAAAGGATTACTTCGATAAAGTAAATCTGATCATTCATGTTGAACTTTTCGAAATTAGTAGTCTTTAATTTGAAATTTTGGTTAAAAAAGGTGTATAATTCAATCTAAAATACATACCAAAGGGTATCAGCTATCGGAAAGATTACGCATAATTTTTACCTATTTTTAATATTAAACGGATACGAAGTTTTGAACTCGCAACGAGCATATTCGTTACGTCATCAATTCGTGAAATGAAAAAAATTGATGTTTTTCCCTATTTTCTGTTCACATTGGGAGTTTGGGACCCAGCAAACAAATGGTATAAAGTAGTTACATATTTGTGGCTTTGAAATGCCAAAAGGATTTGAAAATTTTCATAACGTATTCGCGAAAAAATGTCGACCCCTGAATTCGAAGCATTTACGATTGAAAAATATTTCCACGATTGATACCATCGAATTACGTATAAAAAGGTGTAATCTTTATCGCAACTTTTTTTTTGTTTGGTGTTTTACGTATCATACATAAATGCGAAAAATTTTTGATAACAATTACGTATTTGATTTCAGGATTGGATTTCCGTTAGAAAATACATCATCGGTGGAGTTAAGTTTCAGGTAAGAAACGTGGTGGTGGTAAATAGTATTTTTCTAAACAAATTACTCCAAGATGATAATTTTAATAGTCAATAAGGTGATGAACTTTGACATGCTGAGATGAAGAGTTCTCAAATTCGGAGTCGTTATTAAATCGCGTATATTTTATGGTAATTACAAGCGTCATTGTACTTTTGATAAGCGTAATTAGTCGATTTCGACTCATGCTCGTGGTAATTACGATGAAACGAAAATTTTCATTTGTGCTACGAATTTTTCAACGTTTACGTCTTGTTTTGGGGTTTCGTTAATTTACGGATAGTCACGTTTATCCAAGTTGCAAGATGTGGCGAAGAAGCGAAGAAAATTTAACGTTTTACTTTCGATGATGTCAAGTTTTATCAGATGATCGAGTGATGTGTGATTTTTATTATTAATTTTTCCAACATTTTTTCTCCGATATTCTTCGCTTATGGGTGAAATTTCCTCGCCTCTTACGAAGGATTTATATTAAGAGCAGCGTTACGTATGGAATGTTGCCTTTTTTCAGTCGCATCTTTTTTCAAAACAAATCCCTTAATTTTCTTTTCGAGTTTTCACGAAGGCAAATCTCTGTAGGAACTAGGAAGGTGATTTTCTTCGATTTTCCATTTTCGAATGAATTTATTGCTAATGAGCCTTTATCGTGTTTAAGTAGTGTTATCAGCATAGCAAGACGATGCCAATATTAATAATACGAAGTGATATTAATTTATACGAAAACTTTATCAATTGAAATGTGTAAAACTCACCGGCTTATGTTGCGAAACAACGTATCGTCGAAGTTTTCCAAACACGCTGAATAAGTATTTCCAAAATAAGTATGCGCACAACACTAAAAAAAAAAATCACATCGGAAAATAATCATACGCGAATATTTTCCAAAATTCGATTCGTTCACATTTATTAAAAATTTTAAAATTAAAATCGATCGATCATACGAAACCCGCGAAAGTTTTTCGACGAACAAACGATTTAAGTGACAAAAATTTTCTTTAAAAAAAAAATCTCTCGATAATCGCGCCGAATAGAATACGAAAATTAGCGAAGATGTATCGGCGACGATGAACGTATTCGAATTGGGTACATTTAGCGAAATTTCATAAGAGCCGATATTTTCTTGTGACAGCGCATTTTATTAATGTTGAATTAGAAGAAGTAACCGGCGTACAGGTAAAGTGAAACTTAGAAGCATGCATTACCCCCTCTTATTTTGACCACCCTTAATACAATACGCATACAATATACCATTCTGGCGTATAAAGTTGTTATCAGTTTATTGCAGTATATGTGATTTCATCTCCCTCCAAACCACCTCCTCCTTCTCTACCGCCACTTCGTCTTCCTTCTGCCGCGTCTCTCTATAATAAAATACTGTATATTATCAATCTTGCACGTATATAGGTACTACTTATTCCAGCTTTAATTCTTCGCCTGTCCTATACACACGCACACTTGCACACTACTCCATTCCTCAGTTCATCTCTTTTACCAAGCAGGTTTGTAATTCGTCGTTGTGTGTGAGTATCAGTACGAGTATATGCAACATCACTTCTGACGTAATTACCGTCGTGTAGAATTATTTAATACTTGCGTCGATTTTTACGCGTGTTTATTATCTATCACGCCAATATTTTTTTCTGTTTTTTTTTTTCGTTTTCATTTTGTTGTTTTCGTCGGAATTTCTTCGTCGATATGACGTAAGAATTTTTTCGATGGATTTTCCCCAATTTTCGAGGTTTAGGGGATTTTTAGCGAATTTTTTTTTTATTAATTTATGACGATTATTTTAGTATTTTATGGCTCTTTTTCTAAATTGTATAATCATTTGGTGATTTTTTGGCAATTTTTTTTATACCTGGAGGATGATTTGATTTTTTTGCAATACATTCTCGTACGTGAAATCGAAAGGAATAAAATAATTTTATGCTAAGTTGAGCTAAAATTTATGAAAATTATTAAGTTGAGCTAAAATTTATGAAAATTATTAAAAATTACGAGATTTTCGCGAATTTTTACTCTCTTTGCATTTGTTATCGCATCTTTGCAAAAACTGGTTTAATCTGAAAATATTTTTAATTAACTAAATTCTACTTACAATTCTCTGAGTCGATGATAATTTCGTCAAGCTTAAATATTGTGGCTTAAAATTTTGAAAAAATACGAAACACCCGAAATTTTCCCATTGTAATTAGTGGTAACATCGCAGGTCGGAGAAATCAAAAAAAATCTTTCCTGGCTTCCCCCGCTCTCCTCCTCATTCTGGGAAACTTGTGAACCGTATCGTTTAAAGATGATTTTCCTCGTTGAGAATTTTTTCCTCCTCGATCTCTACGATCCTACCATGAAAAAAGGGTGAACGAAAGTTGATGACGATATTTAAATATCAAACGAGTACAAGAATAAGGGATTGAGTAAGCGGAATATTTATTGGATATGGGCGATTGCAATGTATGTGGTAGACGAAGTGTGTTTCGGTTTCGTCAGAATTACGAGCTATCAGCGGCTCGTCGCCGTTCGCGAAATTAACATTCCGATAACGAATTCAAGTCATTTTTTCACGATCGAAAAAGAAAGAGAAGAACTCGATCGTCGAGTGTCTTACTTGGGCGACTGAACGTGTACGCGGTGCGCGGTACGCGACCGAGTCCGTAGATAAATAGAAAAACGTGTTCGTGTGGGTAATTAAGCACGAGCCATGTGCATAGGCCTATTTTGTACGAACACGTTGATGGAAAGATGGACGAATTTTATTACATTTTATTAATTTAATAACCACGTCCTTCTTTGCGTAAACGTGAAATACGTATTTATTAGGTGGACGATAATAATGTGTATTCGACGCCGTTCGCTTCGCTGGCTCTGCGTCGCGCCTCCGACGTGGAGTGTTATTTGCATGACATGTATCTACAGAGTGGTGTCGTGAATCGGGGAGTGTTTAGCAATTAGAAGGTGCTGATTTTTTTTTTTATTGGAATTATCGACAAGTGTCGTCGATTGATATCTAACGTGCATTGTGAATAATTCCCGAAATTATTTTAAATCCAATCGTCGAAAGATAATAACGAGTGATATTTGTAGTGCGGAAAAAAAACCACACTCATCGGAGGCTTAGACATTGTTGAAACTAAAAATTCGTAGTAGTAGCGTGCGATAACGAAGAAAGATAATTGTATCGTTGTTACGCGCTCATTTACGTCGTTGCAAAAAGCGTGTCGAGGGATAAGACGGAGAGTTGCGTCTTTGTTACGGGCTAATTCACGTTGCAGAGGGTGTATCAAGGATCCAGGATCGAGGGAGGGAGTTGCGTCTGTGTTACGCGCTAATTCGCGTTGAAGAAGGTTGATAAAGGGATAAAGGAGGGAGTTGCGTTATTGTTGCGCGAAGATTTACGTTGCATAGGGTGGATCAAGGGTCGCGGGAGGGAGTTGCGTCTGTGTTTTGCGCCGATTCACGTTGAAGAGGATGAATAAAGGGTCGCGGGAGGGAGTTGCGTCGTTTTTATTAGGTAGTTCACGTTGCAACGGATGATGAATTGTATGTTATTAATTATTATGCTGCAGTTATCGTTTTGAGGGTTTATACAGAATTTCGCGATTCGCTCTATTCGTCTATTACAAAAATATGATTTTAAGCAACCCTTGCCAATCAAATTTTTATTTTCAAAAGTTATTTTACAGAAAAAAATTTCTCTTGTTTTTAAAAAAATATTTTTCGCGGTGTGGAAAAATTTCAATTTCTTTATGCATTGCCTCCGAAGGAGGTAAAGGTCAATTTAAAGTCATCCAGAAAGGTTAAATGGCATTTTGTCGCATACACGGAAAAATTCAAGAAAAAATTGAAAATGCAAACATTTTTTGATATATGTATTTTGAAATATTCAACCAGTACTAACGATGTTTTAATTTTGTTATTCAACTGCCCGTGAATCAAACCAAAATTACATTGTAATACACTTAACAATAAAAGTAAACGAAACAACGTTCTTGGAATCGTAAAATTCATCCAATTCATAAATCATTGTTCCAAAAAATGTATATTAAATAATAACATAAATCTTTAATTCGGGTAATTTTACGCGTCACGCTAAATACGATTACATGTAGACTCGCGAGTATTTGATATCCTTATTAATAATTATTTTTATTGTTTTTTTTTTCGTATTGAAACGATTATGCAATTTTACAATGAGACGAGATGTTTAAACCAGAACCGTTTGTGCGATTTTTTTTACCTTTCGTACGCGGCCACGATGATCGAGAATATAAAACGGGGGTTTTTTATAGATTTTATTTCAGTGAAAGTAATTATCTAATAAAAGGTACGAGATCGTTGATATTTTTATGGTAACTTATAGCGTGAGGTTTGATCAGCGGGGATGGGTAGCTGAGAACGTGTTGAAGAAGGGTGAGGTAGGGAAACTCGATGGGTTTTTTCAATTTTTACCCCCGTTTTGAAAAAGATTTGAGGGCTAAAGTAGAAGAATTTTTAGAGAGGTTTTCTACGGAGGATTGATCTTCGTAGGTTATGAATTGGATTGGTAGAATTCATGAAAGGTTTTTGGAAAAGGTTGACAGTATATTTTATAGCTCCTGTGTAAGACTCCAGAAGGATCTCGCGGTAGAGATCTCGCTGTATTTGGTTCTTGGAATATGTCGGTTTTCGGTCGATCTCGATGTTTTGAAGAACATAAACTGCAGGACACTCTCGGAGTGTTTCTAGTTTCATCTTGTATTTCAAGAAAGAGCGGTAATATATTCTGTTGGCTCGACGGTTCCAAAATTGTGAGATTTTTAGGAGATCCGCTGAAGGAAGTGGATGGAACTCTTCAAAAAACTCTTGGGGAGCGTTTTGATTTTTGGTTTGGTTTTCTTGGAGGGTCAATGATGAACACTTTGCTGGCTCTAGAGCTTGCGGAACGCGTTTATTTTCAAGTCGTGTTACGGATAAAAGTCTTGTGGGAGGAATCTGATTCGCGAGTTCGATGTGTGCTGATTGGCCGGGCATTACCTAGGGTTACCCCATTGGCTGAAATTTCTGGAATGTTAACACTAGTTAAAAAGGCTTTTCTGTTTGGTCTTTTTAAAGGTGAACTCGTTGTATCCGAGGCTGCTGGAATATTTCGTTTACAACCTGTTTTTTATTTTGTGTACCCACGGCGGACCTTAGCAGCTCGAAGAGAGCTGGGATATTTGAATTTTTGCTCGATCTCTCGAATACCTCGTATACCTGGGACATTGTCGTATTGTGACATCGCCTCGAAGACGTGCCCTCTCGAAACGTCGTGTTTCGAATTACTCGACGGAGAACGTTGCGAGTTTGTGAAATACCTAGACGTATCGATGAGTAGAAAAAATCCCGGAGTAGATTGTATTTAACGTGGTGTGCTTTGGTCGCGCCTCGCACGACGTATTGACCAGTCTGTATGGTGCGCGGTAAACTTGACATATATTCGGCGTACGTATTAGCGTAGCACGAGTGTTATATCATCCAGCTCCGTAGTCCGTACCCTACTCTCGGCAGCTACGTTAGAACAGAGTCTACGTGCATAAATCAACCTATGGCTCGTGTATTAATTGCAGGCTCGCTGGAAGACGATAAATTCGCATAATGCCCGCGGAGTAGGCTACTAGGTACGAGGTATGCGAATAATTCGCGTATATCTCCTATAGGATTTATGCCATTATCATTTTAAAGAATTTTTTCCCCATTTTTTCACGCGCACGTATCCGTAGTGTTAATATTGTTACGGTATAACGCGCCGGTCGTGCGACCGTTGCGTGTAATCATTACGAGATCTTACTTCATACGTGCTCACTGCTCACTACTCAGTTACTTATGCTTACATTGTAGACTATATTATTCGTAAAATCCTTATCAGTTTATTCATCTGCCTATATCGGTGATTTCGTCGTCCTACTTATCGTGTACATTGGTTTTGTTTTCCTTAATTGTTTATTGCTCAAATTTATTATCGATGTTTGTCATCGTTTCTTCGACGGGGCAATTTATTCGGAAATTCGTCAATTTACCAAGATGAACCGGCGGAGTTGCGGTTGACTCGTTGTATTTGTGTAGGTTGATAAAATTATCCGCTAGTTGATGTCGATGGTGGTCAAAGATGCACCAAGGTCTAAAAAATTAGTAATTATTCTTGCGAATGCCTTACGAATTTGCTTTCGAAGAATATTTACCAGGTGATTCTCATTCGTTGATTGGTTTCGATACTTTTTCAACTAATTTTCGAGGTTTTCATGTACCCAGATGAATAGATATTTCACGAAGTGGTTACGTTAGCGAGGGTCTCTTTCTCCATAAGACGTCCTTGTTGAAAATTACCAGAAAATGATTTTTTCAAAGTTAAAAAGGAATGAGAGAAGAGTAGACGAGGAGGTGCTCTTGTAAAAGATACGAGTATGCATTTTAGACATTTCTTCGTATACATGCCAAAAGAATCCTTTTTAGAGCCTATGTTAATTCGATTGCACAGTGTAGATGTGACGTAAACAGTGAAAGAAATCGAGAAATGGAGAGCAGGAATCGTCTGAGGAGGCATGACATCAAAATCTCTCAAAAAGTAGATCTGACGTACCGACTGGGACGATCCATAGATCAATTTGGGAATTGCATCGATTATGAAAATTTTTCTACATCAAAAAAACGATAAAATAAAGCTTAATCTTACCATAAAAGCAATTTGACCAAATTTTGAGCAAATTACTCTAAACTGCGAAATGGTTTTTGCCCTTTTTCTCTATTTTTTCTCCTTCCAAATTTACATACCTTATCTTAAATGTGTATTGTTTCCGTAAAATAGATGAAAATTGCACCTGACTAAAAAGAAGCGGTAAGAGTTGTATAATGAATTCCAAACCCTCTCATCCCGATGGCTTCAATGCGGTGCTTTACCGTAACAGTTTAAAGTTAGGGTTAACAGGTTAATGACCCTGCATATGCATTTACAATGTCATACAATGAACGTCTTTAAAAATAATCATAATGGGCTCCTGGGGTCATGAAACATGTTTTGTACATGCTCCCCTCTCACTGTTCTATACCAAACCTATAGACGCTGTAACAGCTTGATTTTTCGACAATTTGAAAAAAATTCAAATGAATCATTTTCAAATTGACAGTCATGTTAGTAGAGTACGCGCTTAGTGATTCACGATTTAATTTCTCATCTTGCTTAATAACTATATAATAAAGGCTATAGGCAGATAAGCATAAGCAATCTGCCTCAGGGTAGAGATTTTCATCATATTTGGGTAGTAGGTGGGTATCATCGAGAAACGTTCATGACCAAAATTTCAGCTCCCCCCTCTCCCTCGTTTTCGAGAAATAATTTTTTTTCGAAAATCAGACTGGAATTTTTTTCTTAGATTAGAGTGGACAAAATTAATTGAAATTTTGATACATGATAGACCCTCACAAGGGCATTCCATGAAAAAATCAACAACCCTATACTTCAATTTTTTCCCCTCCAAACGGGCGTTTTCGACTTTTATTTATTTTTTTTAAGTACCTATCTCAACTGGCACAATTTTCAAAACTCATTTTTTCGATGTATTTTCGACCCCTAGATGTCGTATATTTTTTTCAAAATTTTACCTCCTCGAGGTCTGGATCAAAAATCACAAAAACTGCGCGCGAGCGTTGGCCGAAACTTCCCATTACGCGGTAGCGTCTCGTTCACCGTTGCGCGGGGCACCGCATTCGGCCTGTAGTGACATGCCTAACGCAGCAACGCGCGTAACCGTAAACGAGGCGCTACCGCACAGTGAGAAGTACCTACTGATTATCGGGCGCGCGCTTAAGCTCATAATTTAAATATTTTTTTTACAAAATCTATCCATTTTTGGGTTATGGATCATGTAACATTTTTTGTTTGAAATAATTGCGAGATTAATTTACGATTTTTTTGCTGTCGAAAAAATCGATTTTTGTACGTTGTTTTTTTCCTCGCCTCGTGTTTTGCAAAAATCGCCCCTTTGTATTTGTGGCCTCATCACCACGTATTGTAAACTTCTTCACTACGTTTTAACTTTACTAAAAATATAATTGATGCATTTGCTGATAATAATCTGCGAATTCAATGAAATAAAAACTATGCATAAATAAAAATAAAACAACTCGTTTGAGGAAAGAATACAATGTTGATTCATAGACAAAAACAAAAAAACGAACGGAAAAATTTCAGTAATGTTAATGTCGATATATTAAATATTAAATGAGCAAACAACGCTACGATGTTTACTTAGTAGATCGTACATGAACATTACATAGAAATGATCTAAAATATCCGCTGAAATTGATGTTTGTTGGTTGCATTTCCGAGAAGAAAATCGTAAATTCTTGATACGAGTAGTTGTAATTTCCATGTTAATTACCCCGAAAAAACGAAGCATGTATAAAGTAGCATTAGCATATCTTGTGGGTTTAGCTGGTTTTCGTAAAGGTAAAGGAAGTGAAGAAACTTTGAATTTAATGTTGAATTTTACAAAGAAAACGTGGACTGTGCTTATGTCAAGTGTGTCATTGGACACGTGTAGGTATTCCTCGAGGAGACGTGAATCTGCGGCGTTTTACGTCATTTCACGTGAAATTCGAGGTTATTTACGAATATTAGGGGTTTTTAGAATTTCTTTTTTTCAAAGCTAGTCTCGTTCAGATTTTGAGAAGTCCATCGTCGAAATCAAACGTAATAATTGACGAAAAGCGAAGGCAACAGGCAAGGTGATCTTGGGTAAATAAAATTCGGTATCCGATAGTTTCATTCGTTTTTTCACGTATTTTCCCCTCAAACTATCAACTTTTCATCGTCGTAAATTCTTCTTTAAGTATTACTGAAAACTTTATCGATGGAAATTTGTCGATAAATAACGAGGTGAGTGATCGCGTTGTAACAAATCATTTAAAATACCAATTTTTTCAACGAGTCCCTATCTATTTTTTTTCTCCAAAGATTCGTTATTTTACGTACACGTAATTTATTTACCTATTTATGACATTTAGATGGCCATTTTACGTTGACGTTTAACCTTCAAACGATGGTTACGATGTTGTCGTATGTCGTATTTTTCATACTCCGATGATCAACGTATTTACATTTATGTGGAGCGAAGAGGAGACGGAGGAGCTCCGTGATTTTCATAATATCCCGCGTTATAGTCTTCAATTATTTTCAAATTTGAGATCAAATATTGAATTTAGATTTTTTTTTAATATCGATTCGAGAAAACGGTGGGAACACGTCAAATGCCAAGATTCGCATGACTCGGATTTTTTGCTGCGAAGTAGATTTCTTCGTGTTGTTAATTTGTTACGCTGAATTATCGTAACGTCATGAAACTGGTTTCGTTGTAAATTAATGACGTCAGTATTGTTTGAAAAAAAATTTCTGAAGATTCGAACATGTGGTTTGTCAGAGAAACCCAAAAGTTAGGCTATTTGAGTATCGGATATTTTATCCAAATAAGTTGGAAAATTTAAGAAAGCAAATATCACGTAGACTATTCTTGTAATTACTTTGAGTCATCGTTCGTCACGATATAACGGCCAATCACGTCGAAAGACCGATTTCATTATAAATTTATAACGTCGTCGATGTTTCAATAACGAGTGCGGAGGATTGAAGAGAGGAGGAGGTGGTTTGAACTTTTTTACCATAAATCGGTCATTTATACTACAAAAATCTCTAATAAATAAGTATAATCTCGTAAAATGTAAAAAAATTGTGGAAAAATAAAAAATTCAGGTTCTCTTGAAAGCGAGGGGAGGGAGGGGTTGTGGACCAAGGA
Organism: Maconellicoccus hirsutus; assembly: GCA_003261595.1. Classification (NCBI taxonomy): domain Eukaryota; kingdom Metazoa; phylum Arthropoda; class Insecta; order Hemiptera; family Pseudococcidae; genus Maconellicoccus; species Maconellicoccus hirsutus. The sequence goes on along the minus strand of QBDW01006378.1, from coordinate 7,583 downwards.
TTAACCTGAGGTGAAGATTATGGGTACAAAAGGTACCTATATACGCAATCAAGTGATGCTGACGTAGATTTCTTGTGCGAATATTTTCTTCGTATCTCGTAAAATTTTCGAATTATTTGAGATAAACCCGTTCTGAGTATTTCAAACTCAAATAGTGTGTAATCCTCGATTTTACGAATACGGAAACTTCAACTTGAAAATTTTTCAATTTCGACGACTTTATTAAAAATTGGAATCGGTCCAGCGATTTTTTTTTTCATAATTTGGTGTAATTATGAGAAAAAAAATACGTACGTAAGTACGGTAACGAGAATAGTGTGACACACGTTTTCGACGTTAATTCCAACACTTACGCGTATCATTTATTTATTTATTTATTTTTTAATAACGTCCGTATTTTTGGGTTTGTTTGTTGTTGCATCGTGTAAGTATCGCGGTAGAGAAAAATACTTGAAAATAATACCGCGGTGGCAATGAATATGAAAAAAACAAAATAATGACGAAATAAGGATAAGCTGATTCATCGAGTGTTTTGAGTGTGAGAAGCGAAGATGGAGGCTGTTTTATGAAGATTTTCAAAATAATTGTTGTTTTTTGGTTTTAATTGCATCGTTCGCGTGATATTACGCGCTTCATTTCGCGTAATTTCGTCGTCGGGAAACATTTTTGTATAATTTTTACGCTTAAATGCCGCTACTCGGCAGTGCGATCTTCCTCATTGAGGATTTCCTCTCGAAGGTCGTACCAAAGATTTGCAGCGGTTGCGGAAAATCCTATGAGTAAGATGCGTCGCGTCGTCATCGTTCTTCCGCGAGCTTTTAAGCTTTCCTAGAACTTGTTTGTTTCCTTCCGCGGTGGAATTTAGAAGTTACTCAATTTTCGTGTGAAATATCGAGCACTCATTAATGCGCAAATGAATAAGTAAACAAATATCCGCATACTCAGCTAGACAGGCGACTCGACATGTGAACTAAATAGCTCGGAAGACGATACCGTTGTTGAATGGAACTTGCTCTGGAAGCATAAATTATCGTGTTAGAAATGGCGGAGTCGATGTTTCAGTTCCTTCGTTCCGTTTTTCGAATTTTGATCAATTTTTGAATGAAAAGCAAAAAAAAAACTAGAAGGCCGTAACCGGGTTGATTTGGCTTTTTTGTTCAAAAAAATTGAATTTAATGTGGTAGTTAGGTACTGTTCAGATACGTTCATGACCGAAATTTCAGACCCTTACCCCCACCCCTTTTTGAGAAAAAAATTCCTAATTAAAAAACAGATAGAAATTTGTTTTTTAGGAAAAATATCTTCAAGTTTGTAGTTTTTTTTTTTGTTCTTGATTAGTTTGTACAGTTTCACTGTTTCAGTCGCAAATGGCCATAGGGGTTGAGCGACTAGAAAAAAATAAATATATACTCGTATATACAAGGTGTTTTGTTATAAACAATTTGAAGATTATTTTGCGATTTTTTTCGAGTTAAAAGAGTCGATTTTTATAGAATTTTTCAGTTTTTCACCATGATTCCGACAAGTGAAAATAAACAAAAAATTTTGTATTATTTGGAGGCCAAAAATACACTTGATTCCGATGTTTTAAAATTTTCACTTGACGGGATCATGATGAAAAACTGAAAAATTGTCTAAAAATCGACTCTTGACTCGAAAAAAATTGCAAAATCATCTTCGATTTATTTATAACAAAACACATTATATAGCCAAACACCCAAAAATCGGTAGATTTCGAGGAAAAAATTGTTGAAATAATGAATCCAAGCGCTCGCGCGGTCATCTGCATTTCCCACTGTGCGGTAGCGCTTCGATCGTAAACGACATATCGCGCGTTGTTACGTACGAAGCGCTACCGCACAGCGGGAAATGCAGATGACCGCGCGCGCACTTGAATTCACAATTTTCACCATAACGCTGGTGAGGGAAAATTACTTTTTTGAGAAAAAAAATTCCTATGTGTTTTTCAATTGGAAATTTTTTTCTCAACAAGGGGGGGGGGGTTAGAGGTCTGAAATTTTGGTCATGAACGTATCTCAACAATACCTAACTACTACATTAATTTCAATTTTTTTAATCAAAAAAGCCGAATTGGCCTACTTACCCGGTTATGGCCTTTACATGGTGAGGGAGAAGGGGAAGTGTCTAGGGGTCGGAAACATTTTCGGGTGGGATCTATTCATTATTGGTCAAAATTGGAAAAATGAGGTCAGCGACTGGAATTAGCCTATTGACCTGGACTTTGCTTTAAATTAATTAAAAATATTGATACTTGTACTTGGGCGTTTTTTTCCCAGTTTTGGTATCTCTTTTAAAGGTTACATCGTTGCAGCTATTTTTGGAGGTTTTAAAGTTCGCCAAAAATCAAAAAATAAATTACCGCAGGTTGAAATTTGAGTTTGGAAATATTTTGGTGTCCTCTTTTTAAAGATCTATGAGTAATCGAAAATTAAAGCGAATTTGATTAACATCCTGTTTACTCTCTATAACTTTTTGGTATTTCTGATAAATTTTATAATTAAAAATTCATTCTATACTTTTAATTGCGCGTTGGACTTCATAAATCATCGATTTTAGAGCCGAATAAACCGCAATATTTTTAATAATTCTTTTTCAAGGGTTATCCAAGATTTATCACGATTGACCAACCGATTCGCGGAATTATTTATGTACGAATTTAACAAACAACTTGATGGTAACACTGTCAGAGGAATCTAGCATTTCGGTTTACATTCGGATATGGCCGGAAACCGATATAATTATTCGTAATTAATACGTTTATTTGTATTTGTATTCGACATGTTTGACAGACGAGTCATTAAGTGAATTATCGCCGATCGTAAATTAATAGGTAAATTGCATTTTATGCTATATTTACCAGCGTTCGAATTTTTTCCGCTCGATATTTCGCATTTTTACGTGCATTTTGCGAAATTAATCGATACACATACGTCGCTAATTACGATAAACAAAAAAAAAATGCGCCGAAAAGATGAAAATAATAAAAAAATCTTGGCAATAATAGAATGATATAAACACGAGCTTGCACACATGGATCGACCTTGAGGGTAAATTTCGTATAGGTATTTATTCATCTAATACCAGGTATCTATTTGTCGTTGAGATAGGTTTTAGTATATGCAGAGGAGTACTACGTAGTACGTACTTGATATTTTTCATATTTCTTATCGCTAATCTCGATTCATGTGTCGAGAATAAGAAAAGGTTACTCAAATTTAAGGTTTTTTTTTTTTTTTTAACGAATCGTAGCAGGATACGGTATTATTTTAATGATTTGTTCGCAGATGAAATTTCTTAATAAGATAAACATAGGTATTTTTAGCTTTTACTGTAATCTTTAAGGACAAAACGTTCTTGTGCGAGTGATTGTTTTGAGTAATTAAACTTAGTTTTTTCATATATCATCGAGCTCCGGCGTCCCGCTGCTTTTTACGATTCGATTTTCATTTCCTCTTTTGTACGCGATCATTTCGAATTACCAAATTAACCTGATGTTTATCGCGCTCACGTTTCAAAGGAGTGTTCCAATGTGTCTCTTGTTTGGTTAGAAGGCAGGAGGTGGAGGTGAAGGTGCATCGAAGTGTCATCGCGTTGATCATACCTGTTAAAAAAGTTCATTCTGCGGATTAAACGAGGTTCCGGTGAAATCCTCGTTTGGATGCATCGAAGGCTTAAATGTGGTCGGCGACTTGATGGAAACCAGTCGGGTATTTGTGAAATATTCAATGTCGAGCGATCGTATCGTGGAAGTTTTTAATTTCGAGTCGAGGCACCGAGGGCTGTAAATTTTAAAAGGTCAAGTTTGGCGAACGTGACAAATATCGAAGGGGAATTGAAACCAGAGAATCGGTTACCTGTTGCGAGTGTTTTTTGCACAAATGTATCGATGTGTCATCGTATGCTCGCGAATCGAGTAAGCCACAAAATTCGTGAATTTATTCAACGCGATTAAATTTTTATTACTAACGAGTAGTCATTCGTAAGGGGGATTTACGCGCATATATATATATACTAGGTCAAGGAATCGGTACGATGGCAAAAGTCATAAGACTAGGAAAAATATTAGCCACGTCGTCGTCTTCTCGAAACCGGAAACATTTTGTTATTTCAATGTTGCGAAAATTAAAAAATATCACGGGCATAATGAAACTTCCGTTATCGAGTTTTTTTTTTCGTGGCTCGATGACGAGCAATAAATATTCGCATTAGGAGCCTTGGCTAAAAAATAAGAAGTCATTTTTAGACAGTTTTTTTTTTCCAGCAGACGTCAGCCTCCTGTTAAAATACTGAGGTCAATTACTTTTAACTCGATACGATCGCCACGCCATTTATCATTTCTACGAATCGATTCGAATTCGTTTAAATCATCCGAACCTCAAGTTCCTGATTGTTATTGCCCTTGTAGTGAATTTCATCAACATGGAAACTTGGCTTGGAATTACCTTCTGGTTTAAGAGTTTTTGTTTTTTTGACGCGTACGCGAGATTAATCGATGTAGAAGTGCTGTTTGGTCGGACTTTTGTATGGTAAATGGGATAAAATTTTTTGCTGATGTGGTTTATAAAATTGGTCGAGAAGGAAATACACATATCAGGCTATTTCGCAGCTTTCAGGTTTCTCTGCACCGTACCGATTTATTCGCTCAAGAGGTCATTGATCTGTGTTACACAGAAACGTAAAAATTGGCTATAACCTGGCGGATTTTATTTTTAACGATTATGACAAATGATTTTTTGCACCTTCGATGATCCCCATCTTCGACTTCCAAATATGTAATAGGTAAATATGAAGAGGAATGAGTGATGATGACTTGATGAGTTTTTTAAATGTTTAATACGCCCCCCCTCCCTTCATCTCCCGCTTTGTTGATATAATTTATGTGATTTTTAAACGTAGCAACTTCAATAGGCCTGTTCAGCTTTTAAGGTTGAGCAAATGTTTTGTATAGCTCGAAGATATGAGCGCTTGAAAGATATAAATCAAGTCTGAATCGGTCATTTAGAGGACGTAATTCTTCATGAAGGTTTTTGGGTATCAAAATTTCTATATAAAATTCATTTTACGGACCTTTCGTATTTTCAATCTTATCGCCGATTTGGCTAATCGTAGCGGCCTTCTTCCATTGGTAGTCCTCTTGAAGATCCGCCAATCAGGAGACTCCGCATGACCCCGTTTCGCGACGTTCCATCCACATCCACCTTCGTGTGAGAGGTTCTTCGGGAGATCGTGTCCTCTTCGACGTCTACATGATAATTGCTCAAATTTCGATTGGATGACTTCCACGTAAAAGAGAACCTTACATCCCTCTGCATGACGTCGAATACCCAGCACAGTGGTGTGGTCGTATCCTTGGCCTTGTAGTCCCGTCAGTATAGCCCGAAAATGGCCTCGGGCTTTCAAAATGAAATGATAAACTGAAATTTGGTACCCTTTTTTGTGTATCTCAACCTTCCCAAAATCAGTTTTTTGCTTATATCTTTGCGAAAACTAGTTTTATCAAAAAAATAGTTCAGTTCAAAATTGAAACCCACTAAATTCTCTACAAAGTGCATAAATTACGAGTTGATGTAACTGGCTTAGATTCCGAGATACGTGCGATTGAAAAAGGAGCTTTTTTCGCGAATTTTTGGCAAAATTCGCATAAATTTAGTTTGCATATGTAGATTGACTGGACTATCGAACACCCTCCTCTGTGTGGACGGGACTTGTCTTTTATGAGGTAGCTCTGACGTATTTTCACGAGTAAAAGACATTTGCAATGTATTGAAATTTCCGTGCTTCGTTTCTTTTCTACTTTTAGGGGCATCTTCGTGACCAAAAGTTTCCATGACGATTTGCAATTAGCCAATTACGACACGTTGGAAAATCCGACGCTTTGATTGCAACAATAATGCACTTTTTGCAATTACGTTGGTAACACGTTGGCGTGTTTTGGTATAGTGTTATTCGATTTCACGAATTTAATTACCCAAGGTTGCTAAAACTTGTAATGAGAGGCCAAGTGCATTAAAACGCCAGCGAATTAAAATCTGTTGCATTTTTTCCACAAGCTCATCGGTAATTTAAACGCGAAACTGCACATAGACTGCACTTTTATTACACGGTCGTGTGTTTTCGCGCGTCTAAATGTAAAAATAATTGCGCATACGTAGGCATTAGGAGTATCGGGTGTTTTGCTGACGTCAGCGAACGTTGTAATTTGCTTTCTAACGCGGTAGCACCGCGCCGACGATATACGATCGTCGAATTAAATTTTATTACAACTTGTGCGCTTTACCCGCTGCGCTATAATTATGACGGTAATGAGTGTAGTAGCCGCTGGACGAGCTCGATGGCGCGGTATTTGCCGAATATTCGCGGCTTCGCCAGATACCGTTTCTTGTGTTCCTGCTTGGCGAGTATATTCGCATGTTTGCCGTGTTCGAGAATATTTAATAAGCGCTAGATGATGCAGATAACACGAACGTAAATTGCCAACTTTGACGTCAGCAGAAAAACAATTACGGACTTGCGGTTTCGGGGTGATTTGTACAACAAGAAATAGAACAAAAAGCAAGAGGAAGACCTATAAAAAATCTAGTTTCGAAGTCTTCTTGTCAGAAATATAATTTGCGATTCGCCATTTCGAAAATACATCTTGTACCGGCGATTAAATTCTGTTTTGGTTACGCTTTGTTTACCACTATGTTGTGATAGCAGAGGAAGGAAGTACATTTACATATACGAGTATCTATGTAAATTCTTCAAATTGGTGGGCTTTTCGAATTTAAAACGCTTAGCAGCGTTAATTGAGAAATTAATCCGATTCTGGTGTCATGTGTCGATTCCCTAATTGGATTCACTTGTCATCGATGCCGGCCTGAGATAACTTTGAACTCGGTTGCTTTGACATTGCAACATTGCATAGTTTCGCGTTCGTTGCATCTGCAGTTGCACACGTGAGTGACCTTTTTCTCATTCGGATGTCCAAGCGGAGTTTATACCACGTAAGCGAAGGTTGACAACGCAAGGATGATTAGCTTTAGAACTCCCTTATGAGAAGTACGCGAAATTTGTATATATGTAGCGCTTTTTTGTGGGGGGAGGGGTGCAAAGGGGCGCAATACCCAAGGAAATTTCGAACATATCGAAAAATTGTCATAAAAACTTTGAAAAAATAATGAATTTAAAAAGAAATAAAAAAAAATTACGAACTTTCGATAACCTTCACAAAAAATTATACATTTTTTTGATGATCAAAATTACCCAAATTCTAAAATTACATTATCGATAGATCAACGGTTGACCAGGTATTGGCAAAAAACCAATTCTGGAAGGAGCTAGAAATTCAAATTCAAAAATTCGCGAAAAATAGAATAATAAAATTCGTAGCTGAAAACTTGGCTTTGAGGTTATTTTTAAACAACGAAAGAATTATTTCACATCGATTTTTTTCTCAGGACAATGTCAAGGGGACGGTGGAGAGGGTACAAAAAATTACGGACCTTTTTTCTGTTGAATTGCTCAGGATTAGGAGAGGTGAGATATTTACTTATTATGTCACGGTATCGGCTCGATTTTGG
>QBDW01006377.1:0-13950 GCA_003261595.1 Maconellicoccus hirsutus | reverse complement strand
TTTTTTTGGCGCAAATAGTATGGGTAATACTTATATCACCAAAATATACAGATTGGTCTGCAGTGTACTCGTATATCTGAAAACTGCTCTGCAATCGACATACGATATACATTTTCTTTTTTCCAGTCCATCATATCGCTAATTCTATTTGAAGACCGTTCTAGTGGCGCCGGGTTGGAAATAATCTTAGTTTCACTTTCATATACAAACGGGTTGCGGAAAGTATGATTGTGATCTATGATGGGTTGGAAATAATTTAGAAAATATCATTTCATCAACTTGAAATTTTTTTACCCCTCTCAGGTTACCTCTACTACATACCTCAAGAGGACTCTAAAAATTCAAAGTACACTCGCTCAGGCACATATTTAAGGCCGGGTTGGAAAAAGTCTGCGTAGTGTTACGGTCCGCATAATGTATGAAGGATGTATGTATGTATACATATACTACATACGTATATACACATACACATCCTTCATGCATTATGCGGACCGTAACATTACGCAGATTATTTCCAAGCCGGCCTCAAATATATACTTGAGTGAGTGTACTTCAGAGTCCTCTTGAGGTATGTAGTTGAGACAACCTCAGAGGGGTAAGGATCTAAGGAAATTTGAAGTTGATGAAATGATATTTCGTAGATAACCTATTTCCAACCCGACGCCACTAGAACGGTCTTCAAATAGAATTAGCGATATGATGGGTTGAAAAAAGGAAAATGTGTAATTATCGTACGTCGATTGCAGAGCACTTTTCAGAAATACACTGCAGATCAATCTGTATATTTAGGTTAGGTTAGGTTTTTGGATTTGGGGCACCCATGGTCCGAGGTGTCCAAAAAATCAGAGTACTACGAGTATACTATACTGTATGTGTGTTGTGTACGCTATGCATATTGCTAGTTGCTACCACTATGTTTACAGACCACCTGAGACACGCCGGCGCCGGCATTTCTACAACAGAACAGCAACAGCAACAGCAACAGCAACAGCAACAGCAACAGCAACAGCTACAAAGACGGCAGTGAGAATAACTTTGGCCTTTGGCCGTTCATTCGTGTCATTTTAGACACTACCAGAGAGGTAGGGAAACAGACACACAGCCCCAGATACGAGTAAGTTACGTATTGTGAGTTTGCATGAACTAAATCTGTACATTAAAATAAAAATTGCGGTGCGGACGGTATACGTATTACGTATTACGTATTACGTATTACGTAGATGTAGACGTACGATGTGAGGCCCGTGCGAAAAGTTGCCTACGCATTGCCGGACAGCTAACTAGTAACTACGCATATCGTAGAAAACTGATTGGTACAGAAAAACGTTGGGAAGAGGACTCACAACGTCGGAATACTCGTATCACAAAACGAAATAGGTCTACGTTTACAAAAATTACGAGTAAACTCTTTTAAATTTTCAGAACCAGTTCATCGTTATCGATCAGACGTAAAAAGATAGGTTAGCACGAGTACACAATCATACAGTATGTGTATCCGGTGTCCGGTTGTTCGTGACCTCCTTGAAAAATTAATTTCAGTTTTTCAACTTGAGATAATGGAATTTGGGTGTTAATTCGAGAGGAAAATGAACTGTTCGTATTCAATATTATTTAAGTCGTTTCTACCATTCTTACGATGAAATGGGTGAGGGTGAAAAGTGATTTATTTTCCTCGGGGGCCGATGAACAACTGGACACCAGGTAGCCGTAGTACGTATACGTACTGCGTTTCACCCGCCCAACATTCCACCTGTTCTACGAATGGATTTTCGCACTTGTAGGGTGGAGAAAACTACGTCGGTGTCTGGAAACATACAACCGAAAATATGTTTAAACCGAGAGAAAAGATCAAAAATCGTACTCGTAAACTATACTGTATTTATGCAACGAGATGCGAAGAGCACGGGCAGATTTTCCAATTTTTGGTACAGAAATTACCGAATACCGATAAATTGTACGAGTACAAGATAGTCAAAAAGGTAGGTAGGTAGGTAGGTAGGTAGGTAGGTAGGTAGGTAGGTAGGTAGGTAGGTAGGTAGGTACACCTACACATTCTACGTACGGTATGTGTATTTCAACGTACTCGTACAAAGGGCGAATGCGTAACACGTATCTAGTATCTAGAATCTACCTAGTACCTACTACCTAGTACCTAGTACCTAGCTACCTACTTACGCATGTTTAATGTTTATTCACCGATAATAATCACACAATACGTAAGTACGAGTATGTATAAATTCTGATTATTTCTAAAAATTTGAAGCTTAAGCGTATTTCACAAAGTAAATTTTTTTTAATGATCCGTAATTACGGATACACCGTATTTAATTAAAGGTAGGCTACTTGATGAATACGCGTATTCGCGGATTTCGTTCACAGTAGGTGTCATATGACGCATATACCCATTACCTAATACCTAGACCTACCTATGCCAAAATCTATCATGGTGACGGTGAGGTTCACTTAAAGAATTTCACAAATTGGACTTTTCATAATTTTCATTAATAATTAAAGCCAGAATGACGAGCTCTGTAACTCTGTATGTACGTAGCTCTAGCTACTCGTAACTACGTAGGTACAGTATGTAAGTAATAAGTATCATACGAGTAAGTACGTAGCCTATGTAACTAAGTGTATCGCTGCATACGCGCAATAAGCGGATTTCACCTTCTTAAATGTTGCTTCTCTCGTAGATATACGTACGAGTACGAGTACGAGTACGAGCACGAGTACAACGTTATAATACGCTCTGCCAAACCACCAAACCAGGCGGGAATTGGTAGGAAAAAATGGAAAAACATCTGTAAATCCATACTTACGTATACCTAGGTAATGCAAAGATATAAATTAGACGGCAACTCGATTGAAATTTCACTCGTGATTTTACAAATTAGCAAATCAAAAGCTGTCGCAATGCCACCGTTTGTCCCCTATACCGTATTGAAAATCCACCCTCCTCCCCACCACCCAAAAAAAAATTATACACACTTCTCAATTTATCGATTTATAGTGCCAGAAAAAAAAGAAACAAAATTTATTCATTTATAATACAGTAGCTTAGAAGGTGCTAATGTGACATTGTTTTTTGAAATACTACATAAAATCACTTAATAATTTTTCGACATCAATCATTCGAACTTGACAAAATGACGCGAGTTGCAAAGTGTATGAATGTTAAATCGTAATTCATATTATTAAATTTGCAATTTACTGGAGATCGGAGTAATTATTGGATATTGGTAGGTATTTTTAAATCTCCAAGTCCTAAGTGGATTTTCGCGAGAATGAATGATAAAATGACCAAAAAATTGCTACATACGAATTCTGCCTATTAGTTGTTATACCACACGTACACGAGCGACTCACGCCAGCTATGGGTGATGGGTATGGCTGTGGTGTGGCTCATGAAGCACATAAATACAATATAAATATTAGATACATACATTATATACGTAGTACGAGTATATAGCTATTAGCTAGGCACACACGTACACAGTATCTTTGTTTACGTGATTACCGCAGTATTAATATTTATAATTACATGGGTAGGTAGGCTACATAATATTTTTATGCATGTAGCATGTACAACGTAGGTACTAGGTAGTAGGTACCTAGTTACCTACGCATTGTGTCGTCGTCGTCGTCGTCGTTGCCATCGCTGCTTTTTGCCAGAAAATAAAAACGAAAAGTGAACGATGGTGGCTACATAATGCGGCTGCGGCTGCGGCGGCGGCGGCGGTGGCAGCGGCAGCGGCAGCAGCAAATACAGTGCAAGCGACTGCAACCCATCTGCCCGATGGTAATATGTGTAGAGGTGACGAAAGTAGTGCGCGTCGGATCAAAGCTATGATAGTTGAAAGTTGGAGAGAAGTGACGCGGCGGTAACGTGGACAACGTTTCGCGGGGGTGGCCTATCGAGGTGGATCAATAATCGCGTGAAGTCGGGTTGAGGGGCATGTGCTTAGATGGTGCGGTGGCGTTAGCCAATTTTTAAAACATCCTTTTCTATCTTTCTCTTTTGAACGCGCAACGTAGGGTTCAACCAAATAAGAAACGAACAGCATGCATCACTGTGCCCTGCCCATATCGTAATACCGCCTAACGCTTGTCGTTTCTCGTCTTATACGTACTATATTCGAATTACTTGTCTACATGTACGATACTTTCTTGTTTATGTTTATTACTACGTCTATGTACGCGTACTTATAACAATTTTACTAGTGGCACTCTATAATGTAGGTAAGTATTTAGGTAGGTAGATGGTAGATACGAGGTACAGAACAGACGTTCACGCATCAATATTTTGGTGCCACGCCACAACGGGTGCGATTACACTACTACATCATCGAGACTCTATTGCGGTAAATTTTCATACCGGCACCGGCACCATATCGACACTCATTAGTCATTACATTTATACTCGTATGTATGGTCTACGGTGAAAATTATAAAAATATACTCGATACGTGCAATGGCAATGGCACCCATTTCAGGGCTTACTGCTTTAATTTGTGATCTTTTTCAACTGTAGCAGCGCCCTCTGATTTCAAAAATAGACGATGAATTCGTGCACTCAACGCTTCGTATGAAAAGAACGGGGTACTAGCATCAACCGGACGGTCTGTATATATATATTTATAGTATATAATATACGGTCTAAGATTGCATTGGAGGGAACACACAACGAAAATTGTGATTCTTTCTCTTGAAAAACTTTGTTCATTAAATGATTCCCAAGTATCGACATTTCCTAACAAAACAACACGACACAGTGATAGGTAATAGGTAGGTAGGTAGGTAGGTAGGTAGGTAGGTAGGTAGGTACATAAAAATTTTTCTCAACTTTGTACTAACCCTGAATTTTCTTGTCTGTAGCCGATTGGTTGACCTTGATTATTGTGAAATTTAGAATTATCAGTGCTGGATGGATATGGATGAGGTCCAGACGACGTGGAGGGCGTTACGCCCCACACGGTTGTTACCACAGACAATTGCTGTTGCGGCGTCCACTCCCTGCCATGAAATAAAAAAATTGAAACAATCCGATTACAAAAAAACAATTACACTCTAGAATAAGCTACCTACGCTAATTTGAACGCCTGAATATGAGCAATAACGAGGCAAACTATCCAAAAGTATGCTATAGGCTAGGTACCATTACGAAGATGTACGAGTACCAAAAACATTTACCCACACAAATCATTCTATTACGCGTAGAGATGGGACTGCATACTACATAGACATACGAGTACTACATATGAATACGTGTAGGTATACGACGACGCTCGGCGCATTCTTCATAAATGAATAGTACCCATACATACTCGTATATAGGTACGCAGCTAATTAGCTATATTGTACGAGTCCATATATATAAACGGGTACGCAAAAAATAGACATTCTGCATGCAATTGCAATACCGAAGCACATTTTTGGATGAAACAAACTGTTTCAAATGACTTTCAATGCTCAACGCAGAACGCAGAACGCAGAACGCAGGTACCTCTTAAGTTAATACGAATAATAGATGAAAAGTATTGCCGGCTTTTCAAGTAACCTACTCATACATGGTATTAGGCGGTAGGCGCCTAATACGAGTACAATCTTCGGAAACAAAACTAACTTTGGACGCGAGAAATTCTCACAAAAAGAACAACAATGAAGAATTCCGTTTCGATCAACCGACGCGACGCGACGCGACGCCTATTCGGTGATAGAGGCTACAACTTCGCTGGTATAACACTGCCACTTTTCAATTTTATCCCTTACCCTTTTATTATGCGATATTTATGCATATATGCAGTATGCACTTATTTACTTCAGATAAGATGGCATTTATACAAATTTTTGTCCCACGCCATGAAGAGTTACTTTCGTATCTTCATTTCCGCAATCGGTCATGACGAAAAATAGTATAGAGATACATCGCGGTGTAGGCATTTCTCCGGGCGGGAACCCCTCGTATGGCACCTTTTGTGGGTTAAATGACAAAAAATTAAAGGTAGATTCGATGGAAAAAATGCGTAAACAGTCAAATCTTTTTATTTTTTTTACGGAATGTTCGTGTAGGTACGATGTAGTACGGCACAACTGAAATGATTCGTCAGAATATGCCATTTGAGGCATCACGCTACATGAGATCTACTCCTTCTACAGCCAATCAACCGCCCTTGATTTTCTTCGTACGAGTAATTGTAATTGTTAAATTGGTCACTGTAAAACGTCATTGTCCACACGACTATGACGGCGATTGAAAAAATAGGTACGAGGAATACCTGCAGCGTGCGACAAACCATCAAACAGTGGCGTACGAAGCAAGGAACAGTATCTTCTCACCTCAAGCCTTTTTTACAGTTAATTTTACTCTAAAAAGCTCAGAAATGATAAAAACTCAACGTGAAAATTTTTCATCCTCGCTCCGCTCGGGCAATTTTTTCTTTTCTATTTGCAAATTTTATTCATTTAAGATGTCTATATTTGAGGCAGAGAAATTTAAATTTGAATTTTTACCATCGTTCAGAAAAAAAAAACATTTTCAAAGAAAGCCAAATTCCCAATCAAAGCTTGCTCCCGCTGCGCCGTCTACCAGTATTTTTTACTCGTTTAACGCAGCTCCGTAAATGAAAATTTGAAATAACAGTTGAAGTTTGATTTTTGGATGCAGCACACAGCGACTGGGTCGTAGCCTACAGCCATTGAGGCCTTAAAGAGTGACCGGTACTTATGGTACTTTTAAAAATAATTTTTCATTAAACTACCCTCTTATCAAAATTTGTTCGAGAAGATGTAATACTCAAACTAAACGACTTAAATGTGACCTGTGTTTGAGAAAAGGCCCTTACGGAGTGGAAATACAGGTTAACAAACCTGCTGAGGATCACGCGCCTGCACCGACGAGAGGCAAAAAAAACTCAACCTCCTCCGCAAGCGTGTAGAATGCACGAGGCAGGACAATGTTTTCACGAAGCGGAGCCGCGAGCCGCAGAGGAGCCTGCTGAAATAAGTACGTAATGCGGCAGCGGCAACGCAGTTCTTATAGGGAACAACTTCGCGGACGATAAGTAAGTATTCGTATTTTAAAAAACTGTTTCGAACATCGGATTTAGTAGTTTCATCAGTCATCACGCAGGATGTGACGAAATATATCGACTTGTTTGATAATACGTACGTAATTATTAATTAATAATAATGACCATTCTGTTTTGTTTACAAAATTTGGCATTTATCTGTCTTCAATAATTTAGTGATCCAACGTGAAATTTTGACAATCTTGACATTTTGAAATTGTTAGTAGAGAGACGTTAACCCCCTCCCCCGCCTCTCTCTCTCTCCCTACCGCTAAGGTACCCCACGGGCGTAGTGCGTACGTGTACGTCACACGAGTGAGACTAGCGATGTAGAGGTGAGACGTCTCCTGTCTCAGTCGCGATTGATTACGAAATGAACTAAAAGTAGGTACCCTTTTTGTTTTCATTCACTTAATGGAAGGAATGTAGTCTAGGTACTACGTAAGTACGCATAGTCTTCGGTAGTCGGTACCTAGTCACTAATCGTCACCAGCGTTTTACCACACGACACGTTTGCACTCGAATGGTATGTAATAAGCATCAAGCAGAGTAGAGAAGGGAAAACGGAATGTCTACTCGGTAAAAAGCAATGCCAGGCAACCATTACCCAGCCTACCTACTGGCTGCTACCTAATCATCTGTCATCATCTACCCGCGAAGACGACCGCGACGTGATGGTACTGTATAACGAATCTAACTTACCAATCTAAACCTGCATCTACATAGTTCATTCTCGGCGAAACCCGTATTGTTTCATTATTGACATTTGTTTAGGGTGATTTTCGTAGGAATCGGCATGTCGCAAACTTCTCGGGATCAGTGAGAAGAAACTTTCATCAACAGAAATCAACATCAACATCAACCACAACAGTCGCGACGACAGTCACAACGAAGACAACAACAACAACAACAACCGACGATGACGACGACGACAACGACAACGACAACGACAACGACAACGACAACGACAACGACAACGACAACGACAACGACAACGATAACAACAACGACGGAAAACCACCGCTACGCGCTGAAGCCGCGCTTAAAAATTACCGCGAATGATTATAATCTATTCAAAGGGGAGAGAGAGAGAGAGATTAGATTAGATTGAGAGAGAGAGAGAGAGATTAGATTAGACTGAGAGAGAGAGAGAGAGAGAGAGAGAGAGAGAGAGAGAGTGAGTGAACGAGAGAAAGAAACTAATTAGATGAGATTTCTAGAAATACACGTGCATTATTTTTACTCGCGCTACAAACATACGAGCTCTCGTGTGTTATATCTTGTAATAGCCGTAGAAACGAAAAAAATACAATTGCACTCTTAGCGCGTACAAAGAAACCACAATTACGCATCGTATCACATCACTTCGCATCACTTCGCATCGCATCGCATCGCGTCGCGTCGCGTCGTGTCGCGTCGTGTTACGTCACGTCACATCAAATCAAATTATGAGTTCAGTAATACATGACACATGAGCGTACTTGTGTTGTACATAGGTGAGTAAAAGTGCGACGAATTGTCGGATATTTAATATTGCCCGTTTATGAGGAAGAATGTCTACGCACGTAGTACGACGTGTGCCACTACGCGTGCATCGCCATCGCGTTGGCGTACGCGTGATATAGAACGAAGAACGAAGAACGAAGAACGAAGAACGAAGAACGAAGAACGAAACGCAAAACTTGCTGATATGTATCTTCGATGTGATCTATCGTAGTATATAGCTCTGTTGTAGCCTACATTTGTACGTGTGGTGTAGGTATTTTTATTCGTTTCTGTATACGAATACGAGTCTTCTGCGACTGGTTACAGACTAAGCGTACCACGTAGATGAGATGTACCTGTAAGGTACAGTACGGCTGTACGCTTACACCAACGCTGGTGACCAGTTGCGCGCCTTGTACCTATTATTTACCGCGAACTCGCTATTCAATGCACCAGACAGTCATAGGTAGGTAGGTAGACAGGTACTCGTTTGCGTAATCGTCACATTAATATGTATTTACTCAATACATATTGCGAATTCGTGTTTTGCATACGTATGGTGGTAACGTGCTTTGTATAGTATACACGGTAAACGGCAGTAATGAAGATGAAAGTGGTGGTGGAGCCAGAGTCGGAGATAAAGGACAGAAGTATAGGCAGAGGCAGAGGCAGAGGCAGAGGTAGAGGCAGATGACCGCGTATCTTCGTACTTGTAATATGTACGGTCTATTTTTTCTTTGTTAATAATACGTTTTCTACCATCAGCTGTCCACGACCTGCCGCACTCGTCGTGTCTCTTACACGTGATGCTCGTACCAGTTAGGTACCTATTGTGATGAAGTACGCGTCTCGCAGCTGGAATGAATTAATTTGGCGGAGGTATTTTGATTGAAATTATAATAACGCTTGAACACGCCAGAGGTGAACAACCATTAAAATGTAGCAACATTTTAAACGATCGGCTGTGAGAAATTTCAAATTCAAAGGTAATGGGAAAATGAAAAAAATAATACGAAAAATCAGCGAGTAAAGAGGTAAACAACGAATGAATGAAAAAAAAAAAAAGTTATCTATCGTGAATTGATAACGCGTCAGCGCAATCGAAATTCGAAAGGTAAAACGAAAATAAGGCGGCGAAACGAAAAAATGAAAAACATTAACACGTAAAAACGTAAACGAACGTGTACTCGACTACTCGTACACGTACAACGATAAGGAGCGAGCACAAGTCGAGGTACCGGCACAACACGATCGTACACGCTAAGATACGAATAGCGACTGGCCGACTGCCGAAGTGCCGTGTACCACGTACTGAATGCCGGGTGTCGAATGACGATTGCCAAACCAAGTGCCCGAGTTGCTCCATCCGCCTTCGCTATCCACGGTCGGCTCGTCGGCTGTCGATTGTCCACCGACCATCATTCACCATCCGACAAGAATGATAGAGCAACATGTAATGTGTACGAGTACGGCATACTCGACTCGTACAATATTATTTGTACTCGTCCAATATTAAGTACGACGTACGAGTATAATATTACATTATCGAGGGGACTTACTTCCGATAATCTACGAAGTACTCCGAATGGGACTTGTAAAAAAATAGCTTATTAATGTGGACGAGTGAACGTAAACATACCCAACCATCACTATCGACTACCCGTACCTAGTACTTGACCAATTAGCTACCATATCTAGACCTACCACCGGCATCCAGACCACTTAGTGTTGCCAATTATACCCGAAGTTGGTACAAATTTTCAATTCCGGTCGCATTTCATTGTGTACCCAATTTCAGGAGAAGAAACGTAATTTCGCAATTTTTTCCTATAAAAACACCGGTTTGCGAACATCCACTGAGGAAGTCGTTGGTAAAAATCTCCTCCAATCGAAAAACCAATACCGCTGTCAGATTCGGCGCCATCTCAAAAACCCTTCTCGAACTAACGTCCTTTTTGGTAGGCAAAACGCGAAAAACGGCCATTTTTTCGAAAAATACCCTACTTTGAGAGGTCATAACTACACCCGGGGCTGAGTTATTCGGCCCATCCTAATTTACAAGCACATACTTAGGTTAGGTAGCACGTATTACCCACCGTCCACTGATCGTCCGAGGAAGACGGCTAGTGATAATTTACGCCTAAAGCTCCCCCTCCCCACTCTCAAGGCTCCCAACTGACGTTTGCTTAGCGTTTTGGTTGCGTGCGTGCACAAATCCAATCCTACCTTCAATTGGCGGCTTATTTATTCGTGTTTGTTTTTGTTGTCAGCTTTTAGCGTTAGAATTGTACCACCCGACATCCGCTAACAGACGAACGTGCAGATTTCAGCGCAATAGTACAGTAAGTGAACAGCGGAAAGAGAAGCAAAATGCAAGGAACGTCTTGACCTCGTACGCGGCGCCGTAGCGTGCATTCTCTCCAGCTTCGATGGTTTAGTCTCAGTTTATTTTCAATCGTCGTCCTTCCCGTTTTAGTAATTTAGTACCGCAAGAATTGTGAATAGCATGGACCAAGTAGGTAGAGGTACGTCAAACCTACGACATCTTTCGACCCTCTCCCTTGCTCGATATTCGTCACGCTGTAACCCTTGTGAAGCTCGTCACGGCGCGGCGGCGCGGCGATGCCACGCTTCTATAGGGCAACCTCGTAGCTAGTTTACCAACAACCAACATACGAGGACTTGATAAACGTATCTACTATCTACACATACATACGAGTAGTCGAGTACGAGTATATTAATTTGTAAGCTACCTAATTTTCTTATGTCATTATCGTTACGAACGCCACCATAACGTCTCGAAATGGCAATGTGCCTGCGGCATCATTACGTTGTTTATTTTACTTCGTTAACTAATAATTTTTTATCGCGTTTTCTCAATCCTTGAACTTACATACGGTTAGCTTTTAGCTTATTACGAGTACATGGTGTAGAATTGTAGATGATAACTACAGAGGTACCATACATTACATACCTACTCGTAGTTTATTTACCTTTTGGAAGTTAATAAGAATCGTATTCTAATTGATAAATGATAAGCTTACAAAAAAAATTTTCCAACTAGTCAGCTTACCTAACACGGCTAACATCGAAGTACGTCTACGTATCGGATGGCCTATTGATCGTGGGCGCCCCACCCCCACTCCCAGGATGGGGAAAATAATTTTTTTTCGGTTTTATCGTAAAAATGGCAGCAACGGCCTAAATAACGTTTAATTGAACGTAATTTTCTTCAATAAAAAATCAATTAACTTTCAAGTTGAAAAATCGCAATTTATACAATGTTTTTAGAAATGATTAAAGCTACTCGTACAAACGTAAATTGCAATTTTTCAACTTGGGAAAGTGAATCGATTAGATCAATTATTTGATTTTTTATTGAAGAAAATTATGTCCCATTGAACATTGTTTAAGCCATTGCGCTGCCATTATTACAATAAAACTGAGAAAAAGTAATTTATTTTCCCCCTCGGGGAGATGTGTGTGCGTCAGGTGCTAAATGGGGGGCCGGGGGGGGGGTACGAGCAATTAGTCACCCTCATACATAGGTAGTAGGTAGTGGGTAGTTGGTAGTTGGTAGAAGGTAGGTAATGGATAGCAGCACTTCAAATGCACGAAGAAACTGAACGACGCGACGCACAGTACGACATTCACTTGATCCAGCGCGTCAAAATTTGAAAAATCGATTATCTCAAATAGGGCCGAAACTTGTGTAATATTGTTGTACAAGGTTCGAACCATCTGATATCGCATACAATATTATTTTCCCCTTCCCCCAGGTGCTACAGAAAGAACAAAAATGTGAATTTGCAAAATCGTAGTAGCTCAGCTGCGCAATACGCAATTTATTGTTTAAAAAAAAAAAAAAAAAAAAAAAAAAAACGTGTTCATCGAATTTGATTGCCCAGTAAAGTGATCTGTAGCATTTTTAACGCTCTTTCACGTGATATACGCCCATACCAATTTTTGCTTTGAAACGTTTTTTTTTTCTTTTTTTCCTTCTCTCCACCGGAGTTAACTCAAAATGGACGCCAAATTTGAATTTTACGCGTTCCAAAACTTTCTACAAGCCAACAAAGTAATTTTGGCGCGCCGGCTCATGTAAATGTCCTGCTATGCGACGCGACGTTACAGTACGGCTGTCAAGAAAGAAAACGCGCCCAAAGCAAATGTTGTGGGGTTTGCTTTAGTTTGAGCGTGATACCTGTTATCCGAGCCTTTTTCGAACAAAATAAAGAAAAATCACCTACATCCGGACTCTTCAAGAAAGCCGGGCCGATAGCAAAGTGTCCTATTTGCTTCCCTTCTGCACACCTCTGGACGGCACTGCGTTAGGGATATTACACGTGTAGTCTTGTACACGGTGTACACTGTGCAGCACTCTGCGGGTCTCTAAACCTCCGTCCCTACTCTATCGTAACTATCACCAACAAAGAAACAAATCAAATGAGGGGATAGGTACGTACACGTAGTCGAATAGATGAATGATGATGCAGCTGAAGAGAGACGAGAAGCGAGTAGTAGTCTTACCATTCTTTGCACGCGAAAATCATCAAATACCTTCATTTATGTACGTATTAGGCCAAATGGTAACCGCTAAGTTTGCAAGCACTTTCAACGAAAGAAATACGTACAGTAGGTACATAGTTTTAAGGATCAGTGGACACACTAGAAGAAGAACGCCAACACCAAGGGAAGAAATGAAATAAAAAAAAGAGTGAGATGGAGGAAGAACAGAAGAAGAGATTTTATATGTTCATGGTGTACCTACATGTACATATTTTAAAACAAACTGAGCACTGAACCGGCTGAAGACGACAGAGGAAAAACTCCAAAGTTACACAGCGTTGGATGTAGTCGAGCTAACATGAAACAGATCGATGCGCGAATAAATGAAAGAAAAAAATAAAAGACAAAGGAAAACCGAAAAAAAGAGACGAAAGTGCGTTACATCAATTTCTCTTTTTTTATACTTTCTTTATATTTTCGCTACCTTTAGAATACTCCTATACGCGACCGCTCCACACTGGTTCACCTCACTTCTTTCGTTTCCATGTTTTTTCACCCCTGTGTAAAATACTGTGCCGTGCCACGTCGCTGCTATGTTTCGATAAATGGGAAAATTTTGTCGGTTTTTTTTTCTTTTTTTCTTTTTGCGACTTACGATGCAAAAACGAAAGGCGCAACGCAGGATGGGTAGGGTTTTCCAAATGTCTTCGCCGTAGTCGACACTACCACTACCGCTACTACTACCACCACCACCACCACCACCACCACCACCATCACCATCATCGTCATCATTACCACCTTCGCGACCGCCACCGTTACCGCCACCGCTATCGCTATCGTAATCGTCAGCGTCGTTGCGGCGGCAGCTGCCGCCACCACCACCACCACC
>QBDW01006375.1:0-20062 GCA_003261595.1 Maconellicoccus hirsutus | reverse complement strand
AGGTTATTGTCACGTTTTTTACCGAAAAATATAATCTGAATTCATCAAAATATACATTATGAGTTTTATTTGCGAAAAGTGTTCAAGTAAATATTCTTTTAAAAAGAATTTAGTTTGCCATCAAAAGATGCCGAGAAAGAGGCCATTACAAATGCCTTCCAGAATACAAAAATCGGATGTATTGGTAGTCCATCAAAACTTTGATCATGAACATTAATATCGATAAGACGTTATTTCCTTAAATTGCAATAAAATGAAATTAAGTTGTATCTTTGTTTGTTTTTACTAAAAATTTAAAAAAAATAATAAACTAGATAAACAGAATAAACTTTGCAGGGAAAAACGGAAAATAATTGAAAATGATTTTAAAAAAAAATAGAAATGAAAAAGATGTAAAAAAAATCCTTTGCTGATGAAGTAATGACGTCATTGTTATGATAAAAATCTGTTAGCTCCGGTGTGCTCCCGATCCGGTCGTACAGGTTCACGGGAAGCAAATTTTGATAACGCCCTATTTTGGTTCACTTGGGCGCATATGTTCGAAACTTTTATACGTTGTTACTTTGGTAGTACCCTTTCATTATATGGTACCCCCCACCCCATCCTTACGTTGAATAGTTTTTGAGAAATAAACAGGTGGCCTTATATGGTGTATGTACCTTTTTTTTAATTTAATAAATTCGTGTATCTAGTATTTCTTAAAGCGCATTCGAATGTTCGAAAAAAATTCAAAATCATGCAGCGTCTGGTTGATTTAAAAAGTACTGAAATTATCGTTAATTTCGCACGAATGCATAACCAGGAAGGTTATAGTGCATTGAATGGTAATGGATTACTTTCGTGTAAGAAATACACGTTGTTGTGTCGGGAATAAATCTCGCAGAGAATACGACTACGTACAGGAATAGTGCTTTTGACCGGAAACAATATGTAATCTCTGGCCAGTTTGGAACATTACTTACACAATAATAAATTTCACACAGATAAATCGTATTCAGGCGTTTCATAAGGTGGCAGTTGGAATTGCGTCATTATCGAATGTTAAATTAAATTAATATAACCTCGGCGGCTAGTCTAGGTGAAATTTTACCGTTTAATATCGATGCAATTAATGGGAAGATGTGATGCGCGTATTTATCGAGGTAGCAAGGTGAGATTACCCTACACAGAGTGACTGTTTCCTTTGACGAGATATTTTCTCGTCGTATTGTTTTTCAAAACGCAGATTGTCGTTAGTGTTCGTTTATTACGAGTATAAGAACGTGTCGGATCTAAGAGGAAACGCAGCCTGTACGTGGAGAATCGTAAGGTTAAAACAAAACGCGTAATATTGCGTATTCGAGTGCGCGGACTATTGGTGTAGAGGAGACGTCCTTTACAATTGTGTTTAATTACAAAGGAACAATCGTATATAGTGTTTCAAGTTTGTATTATGCTAACAAAGCGGTCGGATTTTGTTGATATGGAGATTACGTTACTTTTTTTTTGTTTTGTTAGCGCGCCGCTCGCGAGTACCTCGAAAGTACGAAAGTTTTCATTGCGAGAACTTGTAAATACCTCGAGTTACAAAAACGTAACCTGTTGGATAAAAAAAAGGTACTTGTAGGTGTACGAATGATAAGAGATGACAAAATATTTCTGTTTTTCGAGTGCTTCCGACGAAATATTACTTCAGACGGTTTTTTCTTTTTTTTTTTTTTAATGCGGTAAGTAAATTCATATCAGCCGTTTAGTTACATAAACTCGACGATAAATAAGTAACGCTTTTTTACGATATGTATCTTCATAGCGTATGAAAAATTTATATCTCGTCCTTCATCTATAATTTTCCGGTACGCGCAAGATGGTGTCTCGCTATAAACGAAAGATCGACATAATATGCCACATTGCCAAAGCGACGTTGTAAAAGTAAATACATCCGTTGGTAATTCTGATACGGCAACGATAACGTTTAATGAAACTGTATAGCGATTAGAATATTTATTGCGAATCTAAAACAATTATTTGAAGACGTTCAGCTTGTAGCGATTTTAAGCAAATTCTGTATACAGCTCTTTGTGTATAGTCGCGCGTCACGCAGGCAAGAGCCATTTAAAATATGCGACCTTTGCGGTATATGTACTTTGAATTTAAACGGTTCTTATTCCAAATGTAGTACGATGCTGGTGTATTTTGCAGTACCTCTTACCTATACTTGGATGTGTCTAAAGAAGCTCGAAGTACTTGGCGAAATTCTGGTTCATAATGTCGTCTCTGAATCGAAGATGGTTCGACGATACGAAAAAAAATAAATGCAAGCTAATTTTTTTACTACAACCTGAAGTGTTTTCCAGAGTACGGATACCTTTAAAGATGATATTAGTGATACATACTCGGCATACCAAACCGGAGACGTTGCCGACAGTGGTTTCTGGTTGTCCTTGTTTTACTTGATGACCTAAGACATTGGTAGTTATATGATTAAATGGATGCTACGTTTACACGTATCGAGTTGATTTTAATATCGATGGTCGATGCATCGTCGCTATTGTTATTGGATACTTGTATACTTGGTTTTAATTTTATAAATAAACAGTGTATGAATGGTACCTGAGAGCCTTCGGCATGTGTCAAGTTTATCATTCGCGTAATTTCGAAAGTACCGTTTGCAAGGTGAATTTCCTCCGAATATTAAATCTATAGTCATCAATATCTGCATTGAATTTCGGCGTTCGTCAAGTACGAACATGAATCTTACGATGAAGCGTCGTTATTCATAATACGTAGATATTCGATTTGAAAATCCTCTATGATTTTATACTTGAAGTATCCGCTCAATGAGGTAAATTTATTCGACGTCAGTGTTGCCAACACTTCCCCTCGAAAAATCACGAGTTTCAAGAAAAAAAATCCTTGATATTTTCGTCAGATGCCAAGCCAAGCAATATGAGTATCATTTTAAAGCGATTTTTGAACATAATGATGGTAACAAGTGATCTCCTAAAGCCAAAAAAAATCGTAATTATGGTACAAATTGAAAAAGTTCAAAATTTCCTCAGGCATTTTTCTTAAGATTTCCTAAAATTTTTTTAAAAGTTGAAAAAAAGAAAAAAAAACAAAGCATCAGCTTGAGTTCAAGTTCGCAACACAGTGTGACATTTTCATTTCACTCCGCCACAGTGATGTTCAACAGAAAGACGTCATTTGGTGTCACATGCCACTCGCCACCATAACTTGTCATGATATCATGTCACATGACATGCTACCATATCATGATCACACGTCACCACGACAATATTGTCATCTATGACATAGTATGGTGACATGAAAAAATTATGTTTTTCGTTGAACATGAATATACGATGCGTAACACGTTTTGAGAGGAAAAAATAATCACCTGACTTGTCATCACATATCATCACCACGCCTATTACCATGACAACGTCATGACACGTTACCATAATATGTCATTATCCAGGTCACCATAACACGTCATCATAACATAATTATAAGATATCGTCATGACATGTCATCCGACATATCACTAAGACACGATCACATGTAACTCACGACAATGACACTTATCGTAACAAGTCATTGCATATCATGTGCCAATCATAACCATAACACTACGATAACATGAAAATATCAAGAATCACTCATGAGCATGACACGTCGCCATGACATCCGCGTGACGCTTTTTCGTGACGATTTTCGATTTTATATGCCATAGTCAATACGTGAAAATGTCAAAAACGAATATATTTTGGAAAAGGAGGAAAATTCTCGGGATTTTTTGAGATCAGGAGACATACTTGCACAGCGTTGAAAAATCTGTCAATCTCTAGAAAATTCTTAAGGGTTGGCAACACTGTTCAACGTAACGTTTTCGTACACCGTTTTCCTTCTTCTTCGCGAAAAATAATCGTTCGCAATGAATTTCTAATATTCTGCTTGAAATGGTAATGCGGTTAATTCCACGTTTTACGCGATAATTTGATTTATGATCGAAATACTTAGACGAGTAATGAGCCGTCGTAAAATAATTTTAATTTTTACGAAAGATAATGTTCGTTGCGTAAACTCGTGCTACATGGTGTCATCCTAATAATAAAGCTGATTATTTTATTTAAATAAAATAAATCAATTAATGTTTTTATTTCGATATAAGCTTATACGCGTATGTAGGCGATGACTGTTTTTATGATGAAATTTAATGACTCGTTGTAATACAGGTATATAACGGTAAATCAGTAAGAGTTTTTTTTTGAGATAGAGAATTTCCAGTACCTCTAGTCCTCTACCTACACGGCTTACTGTAGTGGAATCATTTAAGATTATATGTTTTTTTATTACATTGTCATCACCGGTTATATCACCATGATTTAATTTGTTTACTGGTACCGTACGTGAATCACTAATGTTAGGAAAGTTTTGGAAATTATTTTAATTGGAATGATGAAATTCCTGGAAGCAGGAGAGGTAGGCAATTATGACCTTAAAATTGATAATCTAGTATGTTGAAGGTAAATGATCTCGATTTTAGACACTATATTGTTTTTCAACGTTAAATTAATTGAGGAATATTCCTAATTGTATTTGTTATTCAAAAAAAATTACTTATGATGAAGGCAAATTAAATTTTACGGTGCCAACTCTTTGAATTTATATTACGCATATCTAGTTAGAAGTTACCTAGCTATTTATATTTACTCAATTAACGTAACTAAATCAAAAAAAGTTTACATCGCGAAAGGAATATTTTTTCAAAGGCGTTTTATTAAATTCCAAATCAAATGTAATAATGAACGTTACCGAACTGCAAATTTTCCTAAAGCTAATGATTCAGATACGATGTAACTTTATCCCCACACAAAACTATCGGGTTTTTCCATTGTTATCGCTGAAAAAAAAAAGGTAGTTTTTGTAAACTTACATATAGAAATAGTAGGTTATGTATTGGTAGATTCGAATCGAATCGTGTTTTTTCCCCTATTTTTTTCTACTTCTTATTTCCAACTTTGTCAAAGTTATTTTGTGAAGTATTTGAGAAAACATTTCGAATTCTCGTTCATTCTCGATGAAAACTCGTACTAACGAGAATATAAGTATGTTATGAAAGAGCTGAGAAAAAATATTTGAAAAAATGATACCATTTTAAGTATCACGTTTCGTTGGCGAAGATTTCATTATATCGAGTGATAAGGTTAGGTTGATTTTTTTTTAGCGTTGCGTCGTAATCTGTTTAATTTTTAATTTGCCAGTGTGTTAGACGTTAGTAGATTTATTTTGGGGTTTAGTAACTTTTAGCGTGATTTTATTTATTTAAGAGTTCTGCACATTTCTTTGACTAATTGGTTTAGTAAAGAATTTAGCTGATTTATTTAGTTAAGTAAATTCTGTAGGTTTTTACTATTCATCTATGAAGCTATTTGTAAAGGATTAATACCATAAGTATATGTGAGGGCGCATACGAAAAGGGACCACTTGGCCGAAATCATAATTTTACAGGAGAGGGTTTAAAGTTGTCAAATTCTTTACTTAAAACATCGAAATTCCCTCGAAATATTGAAAATTGAGATCGGTGGTCGGTTTCATTCGATTCTTGAAGATTTTTAACATAAATTTCATTAAAAAAAAATTTTTTTTAATGTAGAGCAATTTTTGAAGAAAAATATTTACGTACATGCTCAACTTTAGACGTCGAAATTTCCTCGAAATATTGAAAATTGAGATCAGTGGTCAGTTCCATTCGATTCTTGAAGGTTTTTTACATAAATTTCATTAAAAAAAAATCGAAATTTTGGCCAAACGGTCCCTTTTCGTATGCGCCCTCACATATGGAGGAATAAGAGGAAGGACGAAGGAATGGTTTCTCGAAATATTCGGTTTTTTAATTTTCAAGTTATAATAATTGTTTCTCTATTTCTCAATAAAAAAGTACTTTTATATTGCTAAATTTTAATCCGTCGATATCATTACAATACCTATTTGTATTGTCTTCACATTGTTATTTTTGTGTGTGAATCGTTCGTATGATGAATGTATTCGAGTATATTGCTGATGAACATTTTCATGGTTGTGAATTACGATTTCAATGAGATGTTATCGAAGTATCGTGATCCTGATCGTAATGTCAAGTGTGCGAAACTTTCATGTCAGATATTAACATTTCGTGACATTCATTTTTTCATTCAAGGTTTCAAAGTAGACTGTGCATTTCATATTCGATGATGCGTAATATTGACGTGAAACGAAACTATGAGAATAATTTCATATTCGCGGTTTACTCAGACATTATTTTTAGCTTTTTTTCGACAAGTTTTTCAAATACTTGTGTTGTATATTTTAATTAAGTAAATGGATACGTTCGTGCTGTATTTAATTCCAGCGGAAATGCTTTGAAGAGGTGTGTATGATGTAATGAGTAGAGGTGCATGTTAAGAAGTACCTCTACCAAAAAAGAAATTTCGCGTCATAAGTGTTTGAAGTTCAGTATATGTGCTCTCTCTTGAGAAGGTTGTTGACCGATTGACTAAAAATTTGGTGCGGTTTGTAGAACTGTACAAGTGTACACATATATTTGTTTATACACGTAGAAGAACTATGTAAACAACCAACGATAACCTTCACCTTCCTCATGTTTTATCTGGACTTTCTTTCAAAGAGCTCCTCTTAAGTTGGACATTTTTTTCAATTAACAACTATCTGAAATTAAGCCGATCGATGCTATGTTTTGCTCTTACATTTATGAAATTTTATGAAACATTTTAGTTTCATTTTATTGAAAAGAAAATGCTTATTAAGAAATTGTTTATTCGATATTCTGGTAGTCTTTGCTATGATACGATTTCTTTTTCAAGTCATTTTTTTTTTATCCACAAGTATCGCGGTATTAAATTATTCATTATTTATTATTGAATAAAGTTTCTTTTAGAAAAGATATTAAAATAAAAATAGTAATTTCTTTGTAGATAGTTTTTCGTTTGCAGCCGTTGAGAAAATTTTGCGCAGTAAAAAAAAGTAATCGTATAATTTTGCTAGAATATTGATTCGTATATTTTGTTACATCCTTGATATAAATTTTCAATTTCTTCGCGATGAATACAAATGACCAACTTCAATCACAACGCCGCAGCGTGGTTAATTTTTGAAGAAAAAAAATTCTCGAAATAGCTTTCGTTTTCATATGGCACGATACTTGTAGTAATTGCGTTAAAATTTAAACAATTGTAGAAAGAAATCGGTGCCAATGAGAATTAAAATGGCAATTGAATGAATCGGAGGGTATAATTGGCGTGATGAAATGTGTTGGGTCATTTCGGGCATTGTATATTTAAAGCAATAATGCAGTTACCTATTCGATGTATGGTATCTTCCGATTGTGTTACTACGCAGATTACAGGAAATGCCGATTAGTCATACGGTTATGACCTACTTATTATTTCACAGTGAGGATTAGTTGATTTTATGGATTATTGCAGTGGTCATAAATTGATGACCATTCACACTACGTTCATTATTACCGGCGTAAATTTGTTTATTAAGTCATGTACCTACGTTTTAAATGTTACATAGACATGAATATACATAGTGGAGCTACATTTGTGAAGATACTATATAGTTAGATACTAGATATCACCGTCCTCTGTCGTACTATAGCGTTAATTTAATAATATAAATATTTTTAAATGGCGGAATAGCGTGTTACGAAGACTTTAGAACAGATTTATCGCTACAGATGTCGACCGTAATCAAAATTCATCGTAGCTAGTTGACCGAATGTGATGTCTGCGTTGAGAAGTACTCCGAGAGTAAACATTGTCGAAACGTGTAATTTTTCAAGATACTTACGTGAAACAATCCACGTGGGTGATGTTCTGAGAAACTTATTACCTTTGATTTTATTTCCTTCCTTATGTCGGTATTGTGTAAAGTTTCTAAATGAAGTCATTTACATTGAATCGATCTGTGCCTTGGGGTATTGACGAAAAAATTTATCTTACTTGAGATCTGAAATTACACCAAACATATCGAATCAGCAGCACGAACACCTAAGAAAAAACTCGGTTTAAACGTAGACGTGAATTTTACAAAAAGTTACGTAAGTCATAGTTTGGTCGAAGATTGAAGATGATGTAGAGTCGAGTGAAGCGTTGTTTGTATGAGCGATACGTGAGGTGAACTTTTTTCTGATTCTGTAAATAATTTTATCCGCTTTTGGCTACATTCGCGTACTAATTTTTGCGGAATTTTCAAAACCACCAGTCTCGAGTTTTTAAATTGAAACTGTACTCAAACACTTGAGTTTTTTCATGGCGGTATTTTTTACGTCCAAATTGAAAGTTGAGGAATTCGTTGGCTAAAGTTTATAATTTGCGTGTTGTTGTGTTTTACCCTTGTAAATATTTATTTACGCGAATCCTTGTTTGTTTTTTATGGTGTTGGTGTTTTGTGTGAAAAGTTTATTTGTACGAGTTAAATATATTCTTCGGGAAATCTCGCGAGACTATTGAGCAATTGTGTAAAATATCCGAAATATCGAATGGTAACTGCCAACATGGGAATTTTAATTACGTCATGAGAAAAATAACGACGTCGGTGCCTACGGTCAGAGTCTTAACCAGAGACGATACGTTATGAAATATGATTTTCTTTTCTTGTACTCTTGGGTTATTTACATGCGTTGTTTTTCATTACGTGTTATTTATTCGGTATATTAATTTTTCAAAATTTAACGTATACTTTTAATTTTCATGTTTCAGAGAGAATTACTTGAACGAGGCGAATTCGGCATTGCAGCTGAAAGGAAACGTTATGGATTTTTGACGATTTCGTAATAATCACCGTTGATAAAGTAACATCGTGAACGCGATCCTTAGTCCGTTGGTGACTGTCGCGTAACAAATCTATAACCACATTATGGAGATGCGCCAGTGTCATATGACGTGTTTATTATAACGCTATTACATGTTATTACTTCCACACCATCCGAAGCATTCGAAACGTTAATAGTTTCGCGGAAAATAGGTGCAGAAAAAATATTCGACGCAGTCTGCAACGTTAAAAGCGAACGATGTCGTGATGTAATAGTATTTGCATATGTACTTAATGGTGGATTAATTTTCGTTATCGGTTGTAGTTGCAAATCGAGCGTATATTATCGCAATAGCTGGTATAGATGAGCTTTTCCGTGAATCCCGTGTTTTATAAAATGTACACGTATATATCGCGTAGAAGAGCCCTGCTTCTAAAAGGGGCTCTACTCGTTGGTACCGTATGGTTAACAGTGGCTGTGCTAATTTTTATGGAAAATAAAGAAGGAGCTAATATGAGGCAGCAAATACATCCGGTCGTGTATGACAGCGAAGGTGATCTGAGCGAGCAAGTGTATACGTTTCCGTTCGACGAGAAAGAACTCAAAGAGGCCAAAGAATCTAAGGAAGAAGATCCTCTAGAAATGGCTTTGTCGAATGATGAAAACAGCGTTTCTCAGTACGACGACTTGTCCATACGTAAAGGCATCAAACTTTACGGTGAAATGGGTAAACCCGTAGTGCTGCCGGCTAATATGTCCAGCGATGTTAAGAAATTAGTCAACGAAGGATGGCAAAAAAATGCCTTCAATCAATATGTCAGCGATTTGATATCTGTTCATCGTACGTTGCCGGATCCACGCGATGAATGGTGAGTTAATGATTATGGTTTTTTGAATTTTTTTTTTTTACCTCGTGAAATAGTTATTAATATGAAGCTACGGTTATCGACGGACCGATATAGGGGCGGAACGCCCTCCTAGGTTTTTTATTCACCCACAGTTGGCAAAATCCGAACGTTCAACCATCAGCAGGGTTGTCATTTTACATGTGGAATATTATATTCTACTTTTTGTGTAGAATATGTAAAATGTAAAATAATTTGAAAAGTCATTCTGATTGGCTAATGATAAGAAAATGGTTTCTACACACCGAAGATGGAAGATTCAAACAAAAGCAGTGATTACTAATCGTAATCTTACTGTATAATAAAAACTTTTTTCTAAATGTTTTATACAATTTATTCAACACAACTGTCACAAGTTCATGGACTTCATGGTTAAATTTGAAAATTTGGAGTACAGAAATTTGCTTTTTAGACGGAAAGACAGAATTCGCCATATTTAGGTACTTTTTTCTGCAGTTGCTTCGCGATCGAGTTGCGAATAGTTTTTTTCAGCTTTACCTAAATTTCTTGAAGCGAATTCGATTGGGTACTCGACACCGTTGATTTCGTGGCACAGTACTGCCCCTAATCCGCATGGTGACGCGTCCGTTGCAAGAATTAACGAGTGGCTTAGATCATAGGGTACAACTGTTAGATTTTCGCTTATCAAATCCTTAATTCTTCTGAACGAGTTTTCGCATTCAGCACTCCATTCGAAAAGAACATTTTTACATCGTAATCTATTCAAAGGGTATAAAACCTCTGAAGCTTTAGGGGTAAAACGACCGTAGTAGTTAACCAAACCGGTGAATGACTGAAATTCTTGAAGATTTTTCGGTTGTCTGGCGTCTACGTTTTATAAAATTCATTCAAGAGTTTATGGTTAAATTTGAAAATTTGAAGCAAATCTGTAGAAATTTAGATGATATTTGCAGTATTTTGGTATTTTTTTTACACAAGTTTACATATTCTACATATTCTACATTCTACATAAATATTCTACTTTACATATTCTACAAAATATTCTACGTTTTACATTTTACAAGACAACCCTGAGTCCATCAGTGGGGAAAATTAAGCTGTTGCTTGTCTTTCAAGTAGCAAATTAAACTAATTGAAATTAAGAATAAGAAATAGTAAATTCAAACATCAGTTGGGAAACTTGGACAGTTGCACTTTTGAAAACAAATGCGAAGCCTGCAGGGGTATGCGACCATGTTTCCGAGACGTAAAAACCTCCTCAAAAATGATGAAAACTTCGCAATTTAATAACTTCCGCAAATTTTTTCGCTTCTCTTTTAAAATTTGTTTTAAATGAATAAATACTTCTGTTTATTTGTGACTGATGATAATTGTCAAATGTTGGTTTTTTAAAATGATTAATTCAATATGAAATTTAGTTAGATCGTAATGGGAGGAGGTGTCATTGTAAAGTAACTGCAGCCAGGTGAAGAAAATATCGGAAAAGTAGGGAATTGTGAAAATATAAGTAGGGATTTCTATCGATTATGCTCCTCCTCCCTCTTAGAAAATACCTTCGGTACATTCCTGGATCCATTATACCTGCTCTGCTTACTTGGGAATTTCCGACAACGTAAAACGTGTTTTTTGAACTTGGTTTCAATTCGCGTTAATATAATAATTTATTATGGAAGATCTACGAATCATAAGGTATCCGTATGCACGTTGAAAATTGAAATACCTATATTCAAACGCAGCACGTACATAAACTTACTTAACACGCACTTGTTTGACCGCGGTAGAAAGTTAATTTTTACGAAAGACTCGAGATAATATTCAAAACAATTGCTGAAGTTATGCGATAAAGAATAGCACAAGTTAGCTTCATCTGCGAACTCGGCTACATCTTTGCTTTCACCGAGTGACCTTTAATTCTGTCCCTCGCGTTATCGAGTTACTCCGGTTCTGCGGAATATTTCATTCGCCTATTGAAGCATCCAAAATTATTCAACGTTTACACCCAAACACATTCGTGCGGAGTTATGCAGTCGAATTTAAATACGCGAATGTATCATGTTTAGTTCTTTTTGTTGATATGTCAAATATTTATTTCGAATTCATCTATTAATGGCCAAAATCTAAAGTTTAAAGACGACAATGTTATTAATTATTAATATTATAAAATTTCTATTTACGTAAATGAATACGTGTGATGAATTTCGAAATTTAAGAAAATATCCTCGCTCTTTATCATGAATGTAACTGTATGATTTTCAAGAGAAGTGGGGGAGGATTTTGGAAAATGCCGATTTTCTCGCCTGAAATTACCACCTAATTTTCAAAAAAGTTGTAACTTTCAATGCGCTTTGAACACACTGTTGAAAAAAATTCTCTTTTAACAATTCAGAATAATATTTCGAATTTAGCAAAATTGCAGCAATGGCATATTTAGATAATTTCGTGTTTCATCATATGTCGTATCTATCTGCTCTGAAACCGTGGGCTAGTTTACTCGCTGCGAAAAAATATTTTCGATTCAATTAATTAGATTTCATCAACCTTTGTGAAAAAATTCCCGCGCAAAAGTTACCTTTTTCCGTCGTTGCAAGTCTTATAATTAATGAAAGTAAATAATTATCAAGCGGAAGCGGTGTTTGCTTTTGGAAATATTTTCAACCACTCGGTGAACTTTAACCGCCTATATAGTTAAAAAATGGGTTTTAAAAAAAGGCTGTTGCAGGTAAAAGGCGCAATTTTCACGCATTTTTCTTGTTTAAAAAATGGCCGCGCGCCAGGATTTTGAAATAAGTATGTAGCAGTATATTTGTGTTTTTGACAAGGCACAATTTTTATGACTTTTTTGTACGCATTATTCATCCATTGACTGTAAACCTCAAGTGTAGCATTTTCTGGAATTGAAATACTCCTTCGGAGTGCGTTGTTAAGTAAATTGGTTGATATAGCGTCTTCTTTTATAAATCCGATAAATCTAATTAAATTTGGATTTCTTCGAATTATTCATTATTCATTAGTAATGCGAACCAACTTTTGACGTGGAGTAGAGTTATTCGTGATAAGCTGTGTGACTAATTTAAGCGAATCTTTGCTCTTGAAAGTGTGAAGTTTGAAGTTTTAGTGTTTTAAAAGTTGCCGATTGCGAAAAATTCAGGTGTACAATAACATCGATGAAATTATTTGATGAAAAGTGAAAATATCTTGGAAAAAATTATGCCAGAAAAAGTTGTACAAGCGGTAGTCAAAATTCAACGCTTCGTCTATGCCCCGCAAATGGCAAAAATGATTAATGGCGTGAGTACTCCTACGCGACGGTAAGCAGAGTAATTTTGAGATTTTTTTACAATTTTTCATCTCACTTTTCACTTACAATACGTGTATATTTTTGCCTGAAAATACGTCGTAAATGAATACGATTATACAATCGTAAAAACATTTTTGTGAAAGCCGAAGA
Source organism: Maconellicoccus hirsutus (assembly GCA_003261595.1). Taxonomy (NCBI): domain Eukaryota; kingdom Metazoa; phylum Arthropoda; class Insecta; order Hemiptera; family Pseudococcidae; genus Maconellicoccus; species Maconellicoccus hirsutus. The sequence continues at coordinate 6,951 of QBDW01006375.1, read as the reverse complement.
AAAATTCAAAAAAGAGACATTTTTACGATTTGAATTCATTTTAAACGCATATAACCTAATTTTGTTGTTGCTGAAGCGTAATTAAAATCTGGAGCGAAACCGTGCGGTCAGTTAACTCGATCATGAATGAGGTACTATAATTAATCAATTACGTTGACATTTAATATTTTGTTTGAGGTATGAATAACCTGTATGGCGGAAGTTCACCTCCTGATTTTTTTTTCACTTTCAAGGTTAAACGTTTTTTGATCCTAGATCATGATAACGAGTTATAATTATTTTGCAAAAACTTTGTTCAACTCATCTTCCATTCTCGAAAATTCATATAAATCACAATATATTTGCTTGAAATTAAATAAAATTTGTACAAATAGCTCAAATTTGATAGAAAATTCACTTAAAAATTCTTAAAATTCTGTTATTACTCAAAATCATCAAAACGTGGTTAAAATTGTTCAAAGTTGTTCTGTATTTGTTCAAAATTGCATAAAAGTCATACAGAACGATTAAATTGATGAAAAATTTGCTCAATATTGCACGAAAATCTCCAAAATGATGTTAAAATTGTTTAAAGTTGTTCAATATTTGGTTAGAATTGCAAAAAATTATCAAAATGTTGATAAAATATTTCAAAATTGACCAGAACTTGTTTAAAATTCTATAAAATTCTCAAAATAATGTTAAAATTGTTCAATGTTTACACAAAATTGTCAAAATGTTGAAGTTGCTCAAATATTTACAAAAAATTGCATAATAACTGTCAAAATATTGTTAAAATAGTGTTAAAATTTTCATTTCTGTGCAATTTCAAGCATTTTTAAACAAATTTTGACCAATTTTCAATTATTTTAACAACATTTTAACAGTTTTTATGCAATTTTGTATGAATATTGAACAATTTTAACAACATTTTGACAATTTTGCATAATTTTAAACAAATTTTGATAAATTCTGAATTTTTTAAACAACATTTTAACAGTTTTTCTGCAATTTTGAGTATATTTTGAGCAATATTACACAATTTTAACAATATTTCGACAATTTTCAATAATTTTGAGCAATTTTAAACATATTTTGATCAATTCTAAAGTATTTCAATGCAATTTTGAGCAAATATTGAACAATTTTAAACAAATTTTGATCAGTTTTAAAGTATTTTAACAACATTTTGAATGTTTCCTGCAGTTTAAACCAATGTTTCCATTAATTTAGTCATTTTAAGCAATTTATGTGCAATTTTGAACAAATATTTATTATTTTCAATCGACCTTATGGAGGAATACGCCCCTGAACAATGAAAAATTACTTATTGATGCGTAGATATTTAGTATAGGTAATTAGGTATATGTAGTAGGTAAGTCTAGGTACTCCAGGTAATTAAGTATCATACACGTGTTCATCCTGTCTTCCGTTTTCCGTTTTAACGATCACGTTTATTTGATAGTTAACGCTAGAGATGTTTCATGTTGAACAATAGTTTAACGCAGCAAATGGTTAAACCAGTTCCTTCACTTATGTACGTAATATTATAGCATACGTTATGTACATGTATAAATATAATAACTCAAGTTTAATATATTAGAGAGCATCGTCTACGGAGGTACGGGTTTATTAAGTTCCCTTGTTTTGGGTAGAAGCTGCGTTAGAAAGATTAGACAATGGCATCATACGCACAAAGATCTGGTTTTTTACCGGAATGCAGAATAAATGTACTTTAATTGAAGATTTTTTATCTGTGGAATGTGTTCTGGTTTATCAGATATTACTGACGTATGTTATGTAATAACATTAGTACCGATGAAATTTCGGAGCAATTTTACAGCATCGCGAATAGATGCGTATCTGGTACTAAAAGAACATTTTTGCGTTAGGAAGTTTCATTAGTCACGTTTAAATATGATTTAATTTGATTTCGAATATTTTTTTCCTCGCAAAATAAAATAAATCAGATTAGTCTATGATTATTAAAATGGCGAACCGTTGGTAGGAATTTGAATTTTGTTAATTTCAGCAATTACTGATAGACACCTAATTATGCAAAAATTTATCTTCAACATTGATATTAATTACTGCCATGTCATTGAATTTGTAGCGGAATTGCTTTATTAAATGTGTTCGCGATGGATGATTAGTTCTTACGATGAACATTATTTTTTTATTCGAGAAATGTAAATATTTTAGCTTATTGTTGTTCAAGTTCAAGTACAATCTATTGTCTATATTCCTCATCCTGAGCATATATTCATTAATCAATTTGAAATTTCAATCATTATTGAGATAAATGTTGTTATTTCTGGAGGAAAATTTACCAAATTACGTCTATATGACTAACGAGTGAGTTGGACAAGGGTCAGGAAATTTTTGAAGTGAAACGAGAATGATGATGATTGAATTTCATCTCTCGTACATGTTTTTGACACCGCGTAGCGTACCTATCTGCTGTGTTCTCTTTCCTTAGGGAAACGTTCATATTTCATAAATTGCTTCATAGAAATTTTGAAGAGTTTTTGATGAACCACTTGAGAAATTACGCGAGTATGAAAGGAATCCTCTTTGCTGTGAGCATATTGTCATAGTGGTTCGCGGGTTTTATTCTGAAATGTATATGTAATGAGTAAGGCAGAACGTTGAAATTTGATTTTTTTATTTAAATATGTACGAGTCAATCAATACGTAAGTAGATGTCTAAAAATTATTTTACATCGGTGAGATTTTCTTTTCCCGTGACTGATATTGTTGCGATAGTATGAAGTTTCTTTTTTTCAGTATTTCCATAGCAACATGACGCAAAATAGCGCCTGGTGTATGAATGGTTGTCGCTTTTACTCGTGCATAAATGCAAGTTATGGTGTTTCAGGGGAAGGAAATTTTGAAGAAAGTTACGATTCAACGTAAATAAAAATATTTCGTTGTGATATTATAAAAAATAGGAAAAAACTCCTCCCCCTCTCCCCGATCACCAGATTCTAGACCGAGAATATTTTTGGTTGAAGGAGTAATTCTGATTGCGTTTTCGAAGAACATATAAGATTTTTTTTAATTACGATATTTTCTTCGTATACGTTCTGCGTACCCTCCCTTTGTTTATAAATTCTAATTTTTGTTTCTATTACGCAATATACATAATAGCACCAGAAGCGATAATGCATATGAGCAATGAGCATACGAGGTAGAAAGTACGATTTAATGAATGTTTGTTAATCGAAAGAACGTGGTATATAAAAATGTCGGAATTTTTTTCATTTAAACTATAGCCAAAGGGAGCATGTACGATTTGATGGAGTGATTAGCCGATAAAATAAATTATCACGTGTATTCCAATGAGATCGTTTATCGGATTAAACTAATCCGGCGAGCGAATGTAAATCGAGCGTTGAAATAATTCAGTAGTGAATTTGATGACGCGTTCTAGCGAATTTACGAAGACTTCCCGCAACACGTGCCCCAAGTTAAACTTAATTCCGTTGCCAACGAGGGCCCAATTTGAGAAGAACGACGGGTATTTTATTACATTGAGACTTAAGAGAGATGTAAGAAACAACAAAGATTGAAATTTCAATCGATGGCCGCGGATTTTGCTATTTTGAATTTCCCAAAATCGGTCACTGCCCCAAGCTCAACTATATTAATAGGAATATGTTCATTTCACGGTCAAGACTTGCAATGAAAATGAAATTTTCCGTTAAAGCTCAAGACTTGGTATTTAATTCATGAGGATAACGTAAGGAGGGGGCGGTTCCCAACTAGTTGATACCTTTAATAGCTGAAATCAGGTTTGAAATTTCATTAATCTGTCGAACTTGGAAAGTACTGGCAAAGTAACACCATTGTAGACGCAAATTTTGAAATTTCGCTTAAGTGACATAATCATGTGCTTCTCAACTTGGTTTGTTATGCGGGTTTACGAGCATTTCCGAATTTCGAATTAAATTTGTGTAAAATCTATTCTGGTCGACACATGTCAAAATTTGTTCGTAGTGTTGACAGAGTTAATATGAAACGAAAATGAAATATTCAGTAGGTATAGGTAATAATCACGTATGCATATGGTAGTATCGCATTTCGAATGATTCGAGTGAGGGAGGCATATACGCGATGATATCGAAAGTCGTGGAATAAATTCGCTGATAAGTACATCGAGATACGTAATCGTTTGGTATGGTGCATACATTTGGTTTGTGGCCTTTCATCGAATTCCCATCTTATATGTGGGAATAATTCATGGTGACAATGTCGATAAGTGAAATGGTGGATTTTTGCGTTATGTAAGAGATGTAGAGATGTAATGATCTTATCTGTTCGTGTTATCGGAAAGTTCACGTTAATTATTTTAGAATGCGTAAACGTAATGGGAAATTAGCTATCTGATTTGAATATAATAAAGAGTTATTAAATCTTTTCGTCTGTAATTGTATTTAACGCGTATGTATAAATATTTCTACGGTCAATGTGGCCTCTTTTGTTGGTTTGTGTTGGTCAAAAGCAAAGTATCTTGTGCTGACCTCATTTTACCTCGGTAAATTCACCAAACTTCGGGGTTCAAGTTTGACGTGGCACTCGCATAGGGACGTACCGAAGGTATTTTTTCAACAAAAAACAACTCGTTTGAATCACTGAAACGTAAAAGTTCATTTTTGTAGTTCTCATTTGATTTCGTTTTCAAATATGTACACGAGCACGCGTTATAAAAACGGTGCACGTATGCTTACGAAGGTTTTTATTGGCGTTCTTTTGTATACGATGAAAATATTTCGCCGGAGTCAATCCACCTTGTGTTAATTCAGTAAACTTGACGCATTACTAAATTAAATCTAATGGTCTCGCCGTAGAAAACGGAAATGAGCTATAATAAATTCGACCTCAGTTAACTGAAATTATTTGACTATGTTCCCGCGTTATAACTACTTACAATGTACAATAAGAAAAACAGACCATGTCGAGAAAATCGATCGACTTTGGTCCTCTAATCCGAACACCGAAGTAATTTACTGTGTCGAGAAATGGAAACGTTCAGCATCTTCTCGGATTTACATTGTTTACGAAGTTACAAATATATTTTTCAGACTTTATAATGGCCTATGTTTTGGAAAAAAATTAGAGAAATTATATAATCGCTTCATTATATTACTCAACAAATTAACTGCACGTACGTAATGGCTTGTCATCTTCGTAATATAGTATTGATGAGAGGTCGCGACTTCTTGCGTGTGTTGTAATGCTGATAGTTCTATGCGCCGATAAGAAGTACTTACCTAAGATTTTATTTTTACTTTTAGTTTTTATTAATTACCTAATTTTTTTCTTTTTTGGTTTAGCGTTTCCATTTATTTGTGTCGTTTTGAAACGTGGTCACAATGAAAGAGATTTATGCGATTAAGAATACGAAATGAAAAAGATATTTCGGTTAAAGAAGATAATGAGAGGTTTAGGTTCTTTTGCGTGTAATATTTCGACTTAGGAGTTGAAAAAGATGAAATCATCGAAAGTTAGTATGTAAGAGATTTTTTGCCTCATGAATATGTATCTTGCATTGTTATGAAATGTTACCGAATCTTACTTGATTTGATTGTTTGGTGTTGAGTATTTTTGAAAAAATCGACAATATCATTGGTTCATTTTATAAATTAGGGTCTTTCTTTTGCCGAAAATTCGTTCTTTTTTTATCATTTTAATTTTTTTCCCCGCCAATTACGGTTTCTTTTTGCAAAAATTCGAAACTTTATCAAATTTGGTACTTTTTAAATGAAAACTTGACCGATTTTGATTGTTTTCTTTTCAAGAACAAATCAATTTAAATCGAAATCAATTATTACGAAAGTCCTGAGTCATCAGATTTCCTTTTAGCTGACGGATATTTGAGTTGTAAAACAGGATGGCCAAACAGTCAGTTAGTCTTTTGCAAATGAATTTGAAATAATTTTTTTGTAAATTGATAAACTGGCTTTTTGGCCACCCTGTACATATATTTCCTTATGTGAACTATAAGGACAAAAGATTATTTTAAATTTACTTTTTTTTTTTACAAAAAAGATGTTTCAATCTCTCAAGGTACCATACGTAGTACGTACCTATCTCTGATACTCATACCGAGTGTTTATTTGAAACCCTACCGGAGCAGTGATACAAACATCTTAAAAAAGTTGAAAAAATCATGATGGGATATACTCGTAGTACAAAATCATATAATTAATTTTTTGACGAAATTTTGCTAATCAAAATTCACTAATTTTATAGAAATAACGTTTAAGACGATTTTTACACCAATTGAGATGAATTATTTAACAGAGAAACTTAATTTACAATTTCGTTCAGTACCATCATAATTTTTTTTTGCTGTTGCATCACTGACTGGCAAGGTTTTAAATAAACACCCATATGTGATGGCAGGATATTCAAGAAGCCTTAACGAGATAACATTTTATGAAAGGAAAAAATTGTTCATTAGTGGGGAATTTCCTTCAATTCCACAATTCGTCAAGAACATAATGTCTTGTTGCCAGTTTAAATTTAGGAGAGAACTAGCAAATGCAAATGATATAGAAAACAATTTTTATGATGCAAGTACATCAATAACGAACGAAAAAATAATTTTAGAATGTCTGGTCATGAAAAATTTGTGTTTTCTGTTTTGTATAAATTGAATAATGAAAAATGAAGTTTTCATTAACTTAGTTCATTGCGCAATATCAGGCGCGGATCCAGGGGGAGGGGTATGGGGATATATCCCCCCAACTCCCCAAAAAAAGTGAAAAATAAGGAGATAAAGAATAAAATACACCAATTGTAAAACAAAATATTCTGTGTACGCAAATAAAAAAATAACTTTTTCTCAGTTCATGTTACATTGGATTTCTTTCGCGTTAGCAGTGTGTGCAACACCGCTTGGAAAAAAAATAGCACTATTATACGTAATTGTTAGAAATTCATTCGTAAAAAAAAATATCTACCTAT
>QBDW01006373.1:0-22991 GCA_003261595.1 Maconellicoccus hirsutus | reverse complement strand
ACGCACAGTGGTCCAAAACAACCAAAAAACGCGATTTAAGGCGGTATGATGATTAAACATTTTTTTCATCAATCGATAGCCGTTTTTGTTGTGACCTCATCACGTCAAAACGAGCGAACCGAATTTCGTCAAATTTCGAACACAGTAAATTACCGGTAATTACCGTAAATACGGAAAGTTAATTGTACCGGTGAATTACATAAATTACATTACTGGTAAATTACAAAAATTTACGGTAAATTACCAGTAAACTACCATAAATTACTAGCAAATTACCGTAAATTACCATAAATTACCAGTAAATTATCGGTAAATTACCTGAAATGACTGGTAAATTACCTGAAGTAACTGGTAAATTACGTTAAATTACCGGTAAATTACCATAAATCACAGGTAAATATGTACTATAAATTACTGGTAAATAACCATAAATTAGTGGTAAATTACCATAAATCACAGGTAAATTGGCATAAATTGACGGTAAATTACCGCAAATACAGCGAACTTACGGTAATTATTGCAACTTGTTAAAATTGTATCGTAAAACATTTTCAACGAAAAAATAGAATCATTCGCGCTAAAAACATCGAAATTTCGTTTACCCTTTTTTAATTAATCGTAACGAAATTACCAAGGGTCGCGTACTTCGCCACCTCTCTCCTCTCTCCAATAAAAAGTCTTGTCTAGGCAGAAGGCCGGCGTGATGAAAGTAAAAAAAATAAAAATATTGCAACAAGACGAACGCCGAGTAGCTAAAATCTCAATAAAATCCGTTACTCGCGAATTAAACGCAAAACAAATTATTCTGGCGGAATTTAACGACGATGGCGATGCTGGGCGCAAAAACAAAAGGGGGCAGACGCGAATCAAAATGGAAAACACAACAATGTAACATTGATATACAGCTCGTGAACGTAGGGAATAGCACCTGGTACTTTTTCTGCTTCGTTGTTTGATGTAGCAAAACGGAATTAATAAATCTTTTTAAAATTAGCCTCTCCAACCGAAAGATTACCGACAGAAGGTACTCTCGTGGTATTTCGATTTTCATATTCGAGATTTCGGCTTCTTTTTCAAGAAGTTTTTCATAGTCGTAAATGACTCTACATCTTACGGTAAGTATTTTGTACATACTCGTACTCGTAGATGTATATTATACATGTATAGTCGCGTCGCGTCGTCGCGACAAACAGGTAAATCAACTGAACAATAGTAGCAAATAGTGACACTTTCGTCTCGAAACGTACTCAACAATTGCTTCAAATTATGTCATAATGAACCAGTTTTTGGATGAATAGTTGGTACATATTTATAATATTCACGTCGAGCATTTGGCTGAAAAATATCAGAAGGTTTTTAAGCAATGAAAGATGAGAAACTTGATATTTTTTTCAAGCGTTGAAAGTTCGATAACGCCTTCGAAATCGGTAAAAATTTTCGAATACGTAATTAGATACGTAGTTGTCCTATCGACGAAGATTTTTTCAAGCACTGTAATATACATAAAACACGTTTTTTCGCTAATTTCAATATTTAATGTGATTTCGAAAATTTCAAATTGGGATAACTCGTCGAAAATATGAGATAAGAAGAAATAACTGATAATGTACAGTATGTAGTTGTTAGCACTTACTTGAGACGTACAAAACAGACTATACACGTACTTTCACCTACCTATCTCGCTTATTCGAGAAATATTCGAGCTTGAAAAGTTTCAAAATGTCGTAGCTCCCTAAATAATTCAAGCTGAAATGAAATACGAAAACATCTGCGAAGAGAAATTGATACGATGACATAGTTCAATCGCCAATTACTCCTTTTGTCATTTTTAAATTTAGGATATATCCTTTCAAACTCATTCATTTGTGAAAAAAAACTCAAACACGTCACAATCTGCTATTCTCCGAATCACGGAAACTTTCAAAAATTGTCAACTTGGGGAAAAAAAACATCCGGCGGCGACGCGGCGACGTCCACTCGAGAAACAATGACAATGTCGAATCAAACGTCGAAAATTCTCGCAATACTCGAGAGGCCCTTAACTTTTGATGCTACTGACTGATTAAAAATCCTACGTACATGGTTGGAAAACGACGTCGTGAAATATTACTCGTTAATTATTCAACCGTCGTCGTCGGGCGAATAGAAAAACGTAGGTAGACGAGTTACCTGCTTAAAGAGTTATTTTAAAAACACGTAAATAGCCCAAAGGTTCCGGAACATCATCAATTTTTAAAACATTTCAACGCTCGAAAGCTCACTGAACCCGAATCTGAAATCTCTACCAATATCTTCTCGTAAATATACACGCGATTTAAAAAATCTCCTACAAAACCTTTCGAAAAATACTCAACCTGAAAGCAGTTTCAATTTACATGTAATTTCGCTTCTACATACATATTCCTTTATACGCGAATACGCCTACACACCCACACCAACGGTCCACCCCGCACAATGCACGTAAAATACACTTTAATAAAAACGGATTCCAATTCCACCATCAGAGCAGTTGCTTTTCTAACCCTTCGCCCTATGTTCCAATTCATAATAAGCTGCGAGAGAAAAAGATGGTATTTGAAATATGTTTCTACTCCGATGAAAAACAATGTTCGTACTTGTTATTAGTCGCTGATTAAATTCATTTTTGTAACATTTCTCGGCGCTTTTTTTTTCGCTTTTTCATAAATCTACAAATTTTTCTTTCCTCATATAAAATTCATTTCGAATTTAGGCCGTTTTGCTTTCCCTTCTGCTTGCGCTACTTCTTTTTCTTTTCGTAAAACTATTTCCTCTCTTGAGAGCATACACTATGAATCTGCGATGCTATTACGTATAAATATCAGAAATTTACTTTGCTACGTTTCTTTCACTTTTTTTCACAACTATTATACTTTCTAATAGAATTTATAACATCTTTGAGACTTTTTCTCACTCGTACATCTTTTATCAACGTTGTACGACGAAACTGAATAATCCTCTGGTTTTTTCGTCTTCTTTCTTTTGTTTGTCGTAATGCATTTAATCTGTGTACATTGCACTCATGTAACATGACGCTTCGCCTTTGACGACATAACTACCAAATTTCATTAAAATATTTTCAGCAAAAAACTGCCTTAGATGTTTCAAAAAGTAACGCAGCATGAATCTCGGACATTAATGTCTGCTGCCTTTTCCATCCATAATAAAGAAATCTACGTCTTCTAGAAAACACTTCCATCTTGAAAAGTTCAAGAAAAGAGGTACCTACATCTTTAGGGCATGATCTTCATATGACTTATTGAAAATCAAATTTGATTCCGAATAGGTATTATAATTAGCTAGGAAAACTTGACAAAAACTGAGAAACAGAGGTAGAAAAGGCGAAAGTTGACAATTTCCTAGTTACTAAGCCGAACGTAATATTTTTTCAAAAATTGACTAAAGAGCATCAGCTTTGCCAAGTTATCTCATAAAAAAATTTGAAAAAGCCTAATAAACTTGTAAACATGGCGTCTTAGGGAGCGCTAAAACGATTAAATAATGATTAATTTGCTCAAGTGATAAATTCAAGTACGCGCGCGGTCATCTGCACTTGCCACTGTGCGATAGCGCCTCGTTCACAACAACGCGCGAAGCGCCGCGTTACGCAAGTTATTGCATGAATCACGCAGTAACGTGCCTTATGTGGCGCGTTGCCCGTTGTTACAAACGAAGCGCTACTGCACAGTGGAAAATGCTGATGACTACGCGCGCTTGAATTCATTACTGGAACAATTTTTTTCTCGAAATCTACCTATTTTTGGATCTTTGGCTATATAACGTGTTTTATTACAAACAATTTGAAGATGATTTTACGATTATTTTCGAGTTGAAGAAGTCGATTTTTGTACGTTTTTTCGGTTTTTCACCATCATCCCGCTGAGTGAAAATTTTGAAAAAATATTGGTAGTCAATTTTTGTGTAGAAAGCATACATAAAGGTCTAACACATACCAAAATTTTAGCCTCCCCCCTCTCACCGTTTTTGAGAAAAAAATTCTCATCTGTTTTTCAATTAGAAATTTTTTTCTCAAAAAGGGGGGGGGGTATCTCTACGGTACCTAACTACCACATCAATTAAAATTTTTTTGAACAAAAAGGCCGAATTAGCCTGCTTATCTGCTTACGGCGTTTACCCCATTTGGTCTCCCACACAGAAATCAAATCAATTTCTTCGCCCGCGCCCTACCGCAACGATCAACTATTGATGGAACGGCTGTAGCGTTAAGGTAGGGTCATATGAGCTAAACGAGTACTATGCATGACCCTATAGTGACCTCTCGGGCGGATGAAAGAAGTGCGGCCGCTTGATCAGCGCACCATTTCGAGCGAACCGATATACTGTATGTATGTACATACGAATTTCGTTCCCACCGAGGACTCTGGTATTATTCGCAATATAATTTTGCGATTTTACGATTTGGAGGCTGCGTATACCTAAAATGGCCAGATACACCCACACTGGAACAGATTAACCGGTCCTTTGTCATGTTACACGTCGAAACGTTAGCCGATAGATATTTCAATTAGTTCGTCTGGTCGTGTCGTTTTACTTTGAAATTTAAAATAATTTACGAGCTAGGTCGTGACACGCTGCAGGGGCATAAGCCATCGATAAATTCAAATTATGTCCGCCAAGTGTAACTTTTAGTTGGATGTCTCAAGGTGTAAAAACATTTACGGCAAACGCGTATTCGCGTTTACGTATGAAAGATGTACGATCCACGATGCACATTGCAGGTCTCAGTCGACTTTCAAATAAAGTATAAAATGGTCATTCGTCTTGGAGTTTGGACAAAGGTACGCGTACAGCGTACACACGTAGTTACGTACACGTGCAATGCACATAGGCAGACATTTAGCCAACGGCGTAATTCGACGCCGGTTACAGCGTCTAATTTATTATCGACGTATTCATCTGCATTAAGAGTAAAATCAATATTGAATTATCTGTATTGTTTACCAGTACGCACGCAAACAGTTTGGCGATTTTCTATTTTTCTCAGCGCGCCGTCATGTTCATGTTTGCCTTGGAACGATGCATCGCGTCTGCGGAATTATCTCCACGTTCCACGTACACACCGAGTACTCGAATATACATCCACATCATGTACCTGCTATAGAGACAGAGAAAGAGCGAGTACTTCGCCAGCGGAATTTCTCTATCTGTACGCCGCTGGTCTCGGTGCGGCGGCCTCCTTTCTACGGGGCCAATACACGAAGGCTTATTAGAATTTTAATTCCAATAACCGTACCTACCCGTTCGTGTATATTTTTACACTACGATGCGAAATTTTTCGGCCCAACTCGTGCCAATTTCATGACGTAGATTGATTAGTACGTCGACGTAATTAATCATTATTTGCATATACGGCAATATGCATATTACGTACCATCGACGAATCGTTTCGCCTTCTTCGAGCGCCGTTGACACTTTTATACGAGTTTGATTTTGTTGCAAATTGTGTCAGCCGATAAGCGTATCAATTGAAAGGGCGGCGAAAAAGGTCGCGGCTTTTGACCGAGCAGTAGCGCAGCGCGGGCCGCGAATTGGCCAGTTCATACGGCCAATTGACGTACCTAATGAAATGACGAGCTTTTTTCCAATTAATATTTAATCCGAGTGTGGCGTTCGCAAAATAGCGCTAAAGTGAGATTTTATGAAGTGAAAAATGAAACACGTCGACGAGGGTCTTCTCTAACTCCAATATTCATTACGCGTTTACGTGTCCGTCACTTGTCCACGCGTATCCAAATCGATAACTAAGTCAGGTTTTTCGATGATGTAAACTTACATTATTTATTTAACAACCTATTTATAGACGTTCGAGCGCGACGGAGACGGATTTTTTTCGACGTTTGAGAATGCGAAGTAAAGGAAATATCTGGACTTGGCTTAAATGGAGTTATACGACGTTTTGAATTACACGCGGAATACGTTGAAATTTAAAATCACCGTTTCACATCATTTTTCCACCATAAATGTCAAAACTTTCAACCTCATGTGGACCTTGGCTATTCCAGAGTGAAATAGAAATTTTGCGTGGAACACTCGAATGGCTGCGCAAATGGAACGAAATACATTCGCTATTAAATAAGAACCCAAGTTTTAGTATTTTTACCCGAAAATTATTACGTTTTCAAAATATCACGCAAATAAAATTGAACTAATGAACTAAAATTTTTCTTTCTGATTTTGCAAATTGTACGAAAAATTCATAGATAAAATATCGCGCTCATTAAATACCTAATTCTGCGATAAACTATTCATGAAATCCTATCAACGCTTCAAAATAACGAAAAAATTCAATAATTTCGCCTCGCTGGTTTTTTTTTTGTAAAAAGCACAACGTGAGAAAGGAAAACATTCTTAGTAAATATTTCGCGTTAGGGGAAATCAAAACAAAGACATCCTAAAATACTCGCTAATGAATATCGCGAAGGAGCGAGAAAAAAAGGCTAAAAAAATGTAAACATTAACTTACGCTAAGAATTATTGCGAGTGTTATGTAAACAGGAAGTGCTCTTGAGGCGATAGCTATATAAAAAGAACATAATCAGATAAAGTAAAGTGTAAAAGTAAACTCGTAAAAAGGAAAAATTCAACCTCGTCTGATTTTTACTTTTTTCAGTAGAATTTATCTTGCCTTTCATGTAACAATGGAATTTCTTGTATCGATATTCGTCTACGTCTTTTTCGCCAGTTCATACCACAATTTCCTCGAAAATTCTGCACGTGATGATTCCACGTGTACGATACAGGATTGAAGACTACCTCGAGAGTAATATTGATCAATCGTAAATCAACGTCTCGGGTCATCACAACATCACTCGTCACGTTATATTCTCTACGTCACGAGGTTATTTTTAAAACAATCAATAAAATAAAGATTTCTCTTAAAAATAATCAGTTCACGTGTATTAGCGGTAACCATGTGTACATTGTGTACATTGGTATCGCACCGAAACGTTGTTTTTTTCACCGCGACCGCATTATGCAAATTACAATTCGCGAGTAGGTACTCTCCGCGTGTCAGCAAATCTTACGTCCGTCATTCGATATGGTTGTCGAGCTGCTAAATGAACACATGTACCTCACTATCGTCGTCGCGAATGCTAAATCAGCCAGAAAAAATGTATCTGATAACGTCTCGTAATCCTCGAACGTTTCTCATTCGCGTAGCGCACACATGAACGCAAATGCAGAGGAAAACCCGAAAAGTATTTCGAATTACATACATATAACGTTTTTCCTTAAGTCGAAATTTTACAACCCTCTGAACTCGTTCGTATCACTCGTCTCGACCGTATTTCGTCGCGTCCACGACTTACTAAGGATACCGAGCATTAATTAAAATATAATCGCATCTTTTCGATATCGTCTCACGAAAATGCGAGAAAGTAATCGAATCGTATGTACCAGAACCATCGAACACGAAAATCAAAATTTCAAAATTAATTTTCTACCAAATGGCGACGTTGAAAAGCGACGAAAAGCGAACGAACAAACGAAAGGGAACTTTTCGAAAGAGAAAAAAAGACGAAATGGTACAGACGAGACGTGAAATAAGATGTCGACATGCGTTATCTTAAATTAACTCGAACTTCTGACAGTCACTCGGCATTGAGAAATTTTCATTTAGGAAAAATTTCCACCAAGAATTTTTCCATTATACTGTTATTTTTCGGTCGAACAAAATGAGAAGAAAACCAGCAGTTGGATTCTATTATTTGAGAAAATTAAACGAAAATACTCCTAGGCATTATTGTGACTTTACGGCATCATGTTGAAGAGCTGAAAAGGTCGCTACGAGGTCGACATATACATACTATGTAGACTACCTACACCTAGCTAAGTAGCTACCTACCTAGACAATGATATAGGCTACACATGACTGTAAAAGAAAACTGGCGCCCGTCTATGAATACTTTACTGAATTTAAATTGATTATAAAAACCGAATTGCATTTATAATTTTTGGCAACACTGATGCAAATTTTCAATTTTGGTCGCATTTCATTGGTGCTAATTGATTCATGAAATTCGTGACTTTTGACGAATTATCAAGGGTTTAGGCAAATAAGCATAAGCGATCTGCCTCAGGGTCCAAATTTTAATGATATTTGAGTGGTAGGTGGGTACCAACGAGAAAAGTTCATGATCAAAATTTCAGCTCCCCTCCCTGTTTTCGAGAAATAATTTTTTTTCGAAAATCAGATAGGAATTTTTTTTTTTAAATTAAACTCGACGAAATTAATTGAAATTTTGATACATGGTAGACCTTTACAAGGGCCTTCCACGAAAAACTCAGCAACCCCAACTCCAATTTTTCCTCCCCAAACGGGATATTTTTTTTAAGTATCTATCTCAAATGGCGCAGTTTTCAAAACTCATTTTTTCGATGTATTTTCGACTCCTAAATGTCATATATTTTTTTCAAAATTTTGCCTCCCCGAGGTCGTGGTTAAAAATCACAAAAACCGCGTGCGAGCGTTGGCCGAAACTTCCCACTACGCGGTAGCGCCTCGTTCACCGTTGCGCGCGGCGTCTGAACATTAACGCAGCAACACGCGTAACTGTGAACGAGACGCTACAACACAATGAGAAGTACCGATTAACGGGCGCGGGCTTAAGCTCATCATTTAAATAATTCTTTTTACGAAATCTATCGAATTTTGGTTGATGGGTCTTATAACATTTTTTGTTTGAAATAATTTCAAGATTATTTTGCAATTTTTTTTGAGCCCAAAAAGTCGGCTTTAGTGCGTTATTTTGTCTTGTTTTGCTTTCTAAGAAAATCGACTTCTTGGACTCCAAAAAAGTTGCAAAATACCTAATTTTGGAATTATTTCAAACAAAAAATGTTATAAATGATTCTAAACCCAAAAATCGGTAGATTTTCGAAAAAAAAAATTTCTCAAAAAGGAGGGGGAAGGGGAAGCTGAAATTTTGGTCATGAACGTTTCTCGTTGGTACATACCTACCACTCAAATATCATCAAAATCTGGACCCTGAGGCAGATCGCTTCTGTTTATCTGCCTATAGCCTTTCAGGAGAAAAATAAAATTTCACAATTGTTTCCTAAAAAACACCAATTTGCGAACTTTCACTCAGAAAGTCGTTGATGAAAATCTCTTCCAATCGAAAAAGCAATGCCTTAGTCGGATTCAGCATCTGAAAAACCCTCTTTTGAGCCCTAGCCACCCTCGATTTGACAGCCTTTTTGGGGTTAAATAAGCGAAAACTGTGATTTTTCCGAAAAATACTACACTTTGAGAGATCATAGCTCCACTTAGGGGTGAGCTAGTGGGCTAAAAATTCATATAGGATGGTTTCAACTCAAACCCTACCACATACAGAAATTTCAGCCAAATCGAAGGCCACATATTTTTTTCAACCCACGGTAATACTCATTTCCCAATTTTTCGTATGCACCGTACACGATTGCAGCTATCCTCGCGTTAATACCAATTTCAAGAGGAAAAAAGAAATAAAAATTGAAAACACTTCAACGTTACTCATTTCAATGAGGACACGAATCGCGTACAATTTGAAATAAACTCGTGTATGGTGAAATATCGCAGGAATAATTACACATGTCTGACCTTGCTAACCCGAACGACCCAAGTGCAAAATACAAACAATCGTCGTCGAAAAACGCATCCCTATTCTCGCAATAAATATCAGCTACGAAGTTCAAAGAGAGGACGGCACGGACGTTCATTGCGATTCGTGGGGAAGACGAATCTAATAATAAATACCGGACGATTATTCGTGTCATCGATTTCCACGAAACCTACAAAGGATGAAAGATCCCCTCGCTCACAATGTATAGCTTGGCTTTAAATAGTCGCCGCGTAATTAATTCATTCATCGTGTTGACGAAGATGTAACATATTAGTATATGGAGCAGAAGAGAAAGACAGAGGGCACTGGCGAGGGCGACGAGTGAGCTCGCTTGTATACGTACTCGTATAATGTAAATTAAAATTCTAGCGAAAAGTCATTCTATGTGTCACCGTGTATGTTTACGTATGTGACACACAATGTTTACAGTTCATTAGCCGTGCATATGTAAAATACCACGGACGGCTATTTAACCTCTTCGTACGATGCATTTCTAAGCTGATTTAAGCGTAAAAAAAAGCGAACCCAGTGCGCGCGTAATACTCGTAAGTATGCGCCTTACATTTGAAATTTTCCAAAGCTAGATTTCAGCGAACAATACCGGTTGGCTTTTTGTACATCGTTCGAGGCCTTTTGTTCGATATCGAAACAGAGAAAAGCAAAGAAAAATGTAGGTAAGCTACGTACACGTATGTGTACAGTGTACGGTGTACGGTGTACGCGTGTTTTATGTACGACGGGGTCGTATTTTTTTTAATGAGCCGTATAAGCAGAAAGCCAAGTTATATGAGTGACGTTTTGACAGAAGACGTTATACGAATACGTTGGCCAAGTTGGCATAAAAATAACATATTCTTTTCTCTATAATAATTATTCAGGTAACTACGACGCGCAGCTCTCGGGATTTTTCGCTACCGCGTTCATCAATTATAAACTCGAACTATGCAATTTCACCGAAACTACGTTGTTTAGAAAATGATATATGACGGCCACTAAAATACTTTTAAAAAAATAACCGTCGTCGCGTCGCACCCTTGAGTTTAATTTCAGCCCGTTAAAAAATCTGACCTAGTTTGTTTTCTGATTCTCGACGCATACGAGCCGAAAATTTAGATCAAACCTCAATTGACCGTTGCAATTTTATTCGTATTTTTCGACATGATTGGAAAAAATTTCAATTGAAAATTTTACTGACGTTTTGTGTGCTCGAAAATAACCGAGGACGTAAATTACTCGCAGACGCCAGTTAATTACCATCGATTTGCATTTTCGGCGATTTTATTTAATAGATAGTATACTTCTTCTACGAAACGTACCGAATTTCTATTAATTTAATTAATGACGTGTTCAAGTAATTTCTATAGACCTGAGTCGTCGGCTTGTAACATCAAAACAACCGCTTCGCGAAGCATTTCCCAAGTAGAACGGATAATTGGAGTATTAAGTAAGAAATTTCGTTTTGATGTACCGAAACCGATTCGATTTCTCGTACTATTCCAAAGTTTATCAGAGAATTATTATCGCAACGATAAAAATACATATTTAAATGCAGAATTAAATTCACGCCATGCTGATACGTGAATAGCATTGAAAAGGTAATGGAAAAAGTCACGTACATAATATATACCGTACAAATACGTATACTCGTATGATTGAAAATGAACCGATTACATTGTTCGAAAGACGACGCAAGTTATCTAGGTAATGAAATGGTTTCTCAAAATGATGCTGGTACTTGGAGAATTCCCAATTCTCAAATCTCGCTGAGAAATTGCAACATGTAATTATGAAGTAAAATGATATTGCTACGATGTTTAGACAGGAAAATACGAGCAAAAACAAGAAAGAAACAATCGATAAATTTTTGAATATTTCGAAAGGAAGCGCTTACGTAAGTGCGTATCTTGAATTTAACATACGCGATGATGACTGTTAGAACACGTGTGTACACGTGTTGGTTATTATTACAGAACACGTGTTGATGATTAAACCACACGTGTGTGCACGTGTTGATGATTAAACCACACGTGTGTGCACGTGTTGGTGATTAGAGTACACGTATGTACACGTGTTGGCGATTAGAGTACACGTATGTACACGTGTTGGTGATTAGAGTACACGTGTGCACACGTGTATACACATGTAGAATTTTTTACGAATCAATCATGGATATTACATTCTCAGTAACTACGTGTAACGTTTCAGCCTCAGGAACTTTCGAGACATATGTCACGTGTTCGTGCGCAAGTGTCATCCCTACTATGCTGCGCATTTGGTCTTATCACTACGAAATGTTCTTAAACACGATTCAACCAATTTATTTCATGTTATCAGTTTCAAGACACGCTTCGTTTGCCGTCGATGTGTTGTGTTTTAAAAAAAGTACAATTCGCGTTGCCGTATGAAATTCAAAATCTAAAAATTCCTTTTTTCGTTCATTCCCTTGCTTCGCATCCAGATTCGTTTCCCAGTATTTTCACATTCTAATGTGTCGTCTCGTTTCGGCACGCAGATCTTATTCCATATCTCGCCCCATTTACAATATACCAAGGTAAAACCAACTGCTTCTCAAGTTGATATCGTATTACCAAAACGACCGCATTAAAATGCCCCCTCCGCGTCATACTCGACGCTTTCTGAACGTTTGCATTGTTTTCTACATACGACGACGTACGAGTACGTCTTTTCCAAGAACTAGCCAACTAAATCCTCAAGCGCTGTACATGTTCACGCGGTAACGTTTTGATGGAGTTGATACTTTGAAATTCCAAGAGATAAAAGCCATTTTTATAATAGCGAAGAAATAGCGTATAGCATCCTATGGGGAATTATATTCAGACGTCGTCGTCGATATGATGAAGCGCGCAGGAAATACGCTAAAATCAAGCTTCTCAGGTCTAACAAAATGAAATTGAAATCGATTCAGGACCTTCCTAGATTACTACTTCTTACTGCGGACGGATTATGGATATTGATATTCTGATAACTTAGGTGAAATAAGAAAAAGTGGTCGATTGGAAAAATAAGAAGATCAAAGTACCAAATAGATTAGCGAAGTATAATGGTAAATAACTCGTTGATACCATGTTTTATGACAAGCAAATTGACTACTCCCAATACCAGCAAAATGAGGAAGACCACTATTCCAGTTGTTAAAGCGCTTAATTCTCGAATTTCTCAACATAATAATAAAAAAGAAAGAAAAAAACAGTCAAACATGTTGCATTACAGATACAGTATCATCCATTGTTAGATGAAACACAAGGCAATAGAAAATTAAATTAAGGAAAAAACAGCGCCGATCTTGATTTTGCAAGGCAAATGATCCAAAAAAAGGGGAGTAAAATATACAGCGGTTGAGCACGCGAGAAATTGTTATCAGATACCAAACAACTTTTATTTAAACCTCTACGGAATTAGTTTCAAAACCAAAAAGTTTCCAGCTTGATACTCAAACTCTGCCTATTTTTCCTTTTCCCAATGTCAAGAGGGTATTTACTGAAGCAAAATAAATTCCGACGCTATTTTCCTTTTTTTTTACCTATCACCTTTTAAACATCAAATAGAGGGCGACGAACCGATTTTTTATATTGCAGCTCGTTATGGAAACACGACGTTTTTAAAATGGCACGACAACGACGACGCTTCCATTATTCAAAATGCGACTTCATCTTCAAATAAATACGTATCGATGACAGACGAATTAATTCGCGTTTTATACTCGTTGCTTTTTCGCTGTTTTTTTTTTAATCTTTTTCAACTCTTGACTGGAAACTGGAATTTTGTATGTCGTTGTTTATACTATAATATATTTTTATCGAAATGTCGGCAAAAAATTACAACTTTTCAAAGTTTGAAAACTTGGTAATTAATTTTAAGTACTAAAAAGGAACACCTTTCGTTACACGTTGTTACGAAAATTAAACCGTACATTTACTAGTTTACCTATTAACGCGTGCACTAGTACTCGTACATGGAGGTATGGGGAGGGGGGCGAGAGGAAGCGCAGGGAATACACGTACCCCCTTCGACGCTTTACGCCCACGTGAACTATTTCAATGACGTCAGCACTATTACCATACGATTGTTGCTTTTCCAAAAGTACAAAAACTTCGAACTCTTGATCCAAACATACAACTTTCTAAAAGAGAGAAAATTAATAATAAAGCTCGTAGAAAACTTTTCCACCTTTCCATGTAATTTTCAGCTTCGCATTCTGATGTTTTTTTACAGCAAGACCACGAGTTTTCTAAACTTCGGACTCTGGCTCGACTTTGGGAAACTATTAATTCCGGTTTACTTAATACATCCGAAGTCCTGCGAAGAATTTCGCTTTTCGAAAGAAATATTTGACCAATCGATGATTAGCATCGGTTCGTTCTTTCAACTCGCTTTTCCAATTTTAGCAATGCGCCATTTCCCAGTACATGAGCGAGGAATTTAGACGAATAACGTTGGTCGATATTTCATAATACGAGTATCAAAACGCAAATTTAATTCATACTTTAATAACGGATTATAAATGGAATGTGGGGTATTTGATCTGGTCGCTTCGTTGCTCCCTCTTCTCACCTACGTAAATCCGCTAAATTTGCTTTTAAACGGGCCCAAAATTATCTACCGTATGTTAATAAATTCGACGAGTATTTGACATATTTTTAATTTCTTTTGCAGTTTAAGTCATCGTTCTTTCATTGTAACGAAAAAACATCTCAGTTGAGAATTTACCGAGTTAATAGATTTGCCTATACGAATGTTGCAGGAAGCAGTCAACACGGTGAAAGCGAATAATGGAGAATTGAACTCAAATTGTATTTTTGTACAATAAATAATTCATTGGCAGACATGATTTCCCGGGAAACATTTTAAAAACCGCCATTTTCTGTGAAGAGAGTTTTTCCGTAGGATTTCTCAGGCACTCAAAATGAATTAAAGGAAACCTTCTCAAGTCTCACTCTCAGAATTCGATGAAACTTGGCAGGATCGAAGTATGCATTAAAAAAAACCTCAAAGCCAAGTTTTTAGCTTGTGAATTTCATTATTCAATTTTTTACGAATTTTTCAATTTTGTATTTTCAGTTCTCCCAAAAAACAGGACCTTATCGAAAATTCTAAAGATACATTTCAAGACGGAAAATTTAATTTTCTAGAAATCAGGTTATTGTATATTTTTTTGTAACACGCTTCGTTTTCGAGTCATCGAGATGAAACTTGAAGAAAACAGTACATTCCATTCCAACCAGGCGCGACGACGCCGCCGCTACACCACGTAAGTTACGCGAGAACTCGTTGCGCCTCGTGCAAAGACGGGGCAACACGATTCGCCACGTAACTTACGCGGCGTAGCGACTACGCGTCGCGCTGAAACGTAGTTGAAATCGTTTATACAGTTTTCTGCAAGTTTTTGCTCGATAATACGAAAACGAAGCGTTCTAATAATATAAATATAATAACCCAACTTGTTTGAAATTTAATTTGCTATCGATTTCGAGCCTTGAAAATGTCAATAAAATCAACGGTTGGCTAGATTATGAACGGAAAATCGTTTACGGAGGGAACTAAAAATCCTGAATCTTAGGAATGCCCTTTCAAAAGTTTTCAAAGCTTTTTTATCACAAATAGATTCATTTCAAAAAAGCTTTTCTGCACGTTTGAGAATACTCTAGCAACGTCATGTAACTTATGGTATATGAACGCAGTACGGACATTTTAGCTGATCTGGGTAAATTAACGGAGCTACGTTTACGTATCATCGAAGAGAAATGAAACAACGTTGAATTAGTAAACGCCAGACGCTCGTCGGTTTGTTTAATTGTTAAAGTAATGGCGAAGCCATTTGTAGCATTTAACTAATTAAAACACGTTTGCTACGTGAAATCTATTATTTAAACGAACCTCATATCTCGCGCATAGAATCGTACCGCGAAAATGATTCACTATTCGCGACCGCAATGGTTCCTCGACTAAAGTGAAATAATGCGTGTTCAAACGCAGTCAAAAACTTCTCAATTTTTTTCAACAATTTCGATTAAATTTGTACCAGGTGCCCAACAAGCCATTCTCTAAAAAAATTTCGTTGCATAATTATATTAAAGCTCTAAAACCTCATTACGGTGATCAGAAGCACGAAGTGAACACACGTTACTAGAAAAAAAGATGAAAAAATACGCCTTCAAAACTCTTTTCTCAACAAACGCGATAATCTAATTCGAAAAAATATCACCAAATTACGACGCACTTTCCCGTATAACGAATTAATAAATTGAAAATAATCGCATGCCTTCCAGATGTTGGCTTTTTATCGAAAAAGTAAAGAATTCTTAGACAAGTGAGAATAAAAATAATAAAGAAAATCGCGCGGGAAATATGACTGGAATATTAGTCGTCTCGTCGACCCTTTACCAAAGCCGATTTACGCGATCATTTCATTTTTTACTTAAATAATGGATTTAAAAGCGCGTTAAATAAACTCTTACTTACGAAGCGAGTCATTTCCTATGAAAGTTTAGCTTTGGAAACATAGTTTTCCACTTATTGTTCCATATAATCGTATATATACTTTTTGGATACAGCAGGTTACAATACGACGAGTTTCCCAACTTTTTTCCCACTCGCTCGCATCTCTTTTGTCTCGCCTTTTTTTTTCACGCCGAGGTTTCTTTCTATTCTAATAAATAAGCGTTTATAGAGGTCGTTACGTGTTCGTAAGTTGAAAAATTTACATGTTGGAGCGATTCGTTGGTTTTTTTTGTCAATTTGGTACGACCGCGTTTGCTCGAATGAACTTACTAAGGAGTTGGTTGAAATTTTGACGAATTTACGGCGTCGTTGTAACTGCGGTGATTTTTTTTTTATTCTTAAAGTCATTAACCAATTTACTCTCAAATTCCACCTTCCATATCGAATAACCGAGATTATTTAATTCAAAAATAACAACTCGCTAACAAAAACACACCTTCGGGGGATAAAAATAAGAAAAAAATCCGAGTAAATCAAGCACGACGATCGAACATCCGCCTATTTTCCTTTCCCATTTTTCAAAAAGCGTATCCATTAATAAAGTTGAATTTCGAAAGAGAAACGAGCCGAAGGCGGCTGGGAGGATTGCCGAACTAATTAAAAGAAATAAAAATTCAGCCACGAGAACGCTGGCAGGCGAAGAGCGACGGAAAAGTTTTTAAAAAATTTGATATTCATTTAAAACGTCTTGCCAAATTAAAGCGCATTTAAATAACAAATTAGCTGTGGGTATTTCCAATTTCATTAATCTACCTGAGCCGCGAAAACGAAATAGCGAAAAAGTCGGCCAGATAATTATAAATAATTGCGCCGGCAATCCGGAAACCGTGTTAAAAGAAAAGCCTTCGCTTATTTCTGAATTACAACTACAAAGCGTTTTCGACGTTTCTGATATTATTTTCTCTATTAATGAATTTCGCCATTTTACTATTCCTTCGGTTGAAAATATGCACAGCGCTCTTTTAGACGTATTCCGTGTGTTTCGTGTACCATTCCCTCCATCTCACCGTCTTCCGAAGCAGTTTAGAATACTTTTGTAATATTTTAAAGGTAACATTGCACGAGCGAGCTGTAAAAAACTTCATTTTATAGAGCAACGTAAATTTTGAAAGATGAAAGGGCACGAGGAAGGTGATGAGATAGTGTATCAAAAAGCCGCGTATTTTAATAGCCTTCTCGGTTCTAAAATTTTATCTCCGTATTACATTAATATTCACATTTCATTAATAAAATGCAATTTTACCTCGATAGTTCATGTTTTACCGCCTTAAAAAAAAAAGGACAAAATTTAATCAGTTTTTCGTCCATTCAAAACTTCTTCCATTTTTTCTTCGCGCTTCTCAAATTATACCAAATTTTCGACAGCTTTTCCGAATAAAAATCTAATTTACAAATGGTAATAAAAATATCCGCGATAATTGCCTTAAATCTGTAGAAATAATTAAAGCCCCGCTTTTGCTTGGCTCTGCTTAACGCGATGCTTTATTAAGAAAATACAACGAGAAAAAAATACAAAGCTGGTAAGGAGACGAAAAAAACACCTTCAATTTGTTAATGAAAAGATTTGCATAAAACTTTTTTTCGCATTGTTCAACGCATAAGGACGATGTTTTTATTTTATTTCACTCTTTCGTTTTCGCCGTCGCGAAAAAGTTGTTCGGTTCTCTAGCATAGTAACTTTTTGCCGAAGCTTTTATGCGCGAACGAACTCCGAAAAGAGTAATTTATCAGGGGCGAATTTTATCGCTGGAATTTGCCGAAAAATTACCTAATTCGGGAGACAATTCGTT
Source organism: Maconellicoccus hirsutus (assembly GCA_003261595.1). Classification (NCBI taxonomy): domain Eukaryota; kingdom Metazoa; phylum Arthropoda; class Insecta; order Hemiptera; family Pseudococcidae; genus Maconellicoccus; species Maconellicoccus hirsutus. The sequence continues at coordinate 5,038 of QBDW01006373.1, read as the reverse complement.
AGCGCGATGGGACTAATTAAAAATTGCGCGAGTTCCGAACAAACTGATAAGATTTTATTGGAAAAGGCTTTCGTAAAATTCGAGAATCGAACAGAACAACGATAATTGCATCGAATGAGCTAAGTCCCAAGAAGAAGATTCGGAAAGAGTGGAAAAAGGTACGTAAAGAGCTGTAAAAACAAAATGAAAAAATAGTACACGAAAATAAATGTATGTTAAAACTTGACAGAAAAATCACGATGCAGAAACTTGAGGAAAACCCACAAGAGGAATCGGTGGACATCATGGCAGGCAGAAAAATTATCAAACAATACAGAGCGATGGAGAAAAATCTCGCAGAACAAAAAAGGGCATTGGCGCGTCAAATCACGAAGAATGTAACGCTGCAGAGACAATACGAAGAAATGATGCAACAGAACGAAGCCAGAGAGAGGCAACTGCAAGAGGAACAACAGAAAAAAATCAACACCATGACGGAAATAATAGAAAGGCTGAACTGTCAGCTATATCAGTATAAATTAAAGGAGCTGTAGTGCGAGAAAATTTCAAAAATTATTCTTCTTTAAAACAGCGCGTAAATCGCCAATGGGTAAATCTGGGGGTATACTTGTTTGATCGCTTTTCGTCTCTTTGGTAAAAAACGTCATCGGACTTGGGGGATGAAGGGAAGAAGGGTAGATCCGACGTGAAACAGGTTGACGAGGGATGGATTGAATATAGTAAGTTTTTTCGCGGTATGAAGATAAGATATATTTTTGTGGAAGTTTAGTGTGTGAAATAAAATTTATAATTTCGGTAAAAGTTCGTATTTTCTATAACATTTGGGTGAATCAGGTATGTTTAATTAAAACCTAATAATTAGGGGTGTCCGGCTTCCCCTCTAACCCTCCCCGATTTATGGGCATTTAATTAAAGTAAGAAAAATGTGAATTATTATCACAAAAACGATGATTCCACATCAAAATTCGATTCTTTTCTCCCCAATTTGGTGTACCCCCACAGTGGAATCGAACCCCAATACCCTTAGTTTGCAAAAAGTATCAAAATCCCTAATCAAAATTTAATGTTTGGGAAAATAGTGAAAACAAAAATGTATGCGTAGTTGCGCATCACAGAACGAATGCTTATTTGTTGAGAATAGAAATCGATGAATTATGTTTTACATTTTCCAGCAAAAAGGAAACACTTCGATAGTTCAACTACACATAGCAGATTAATGATATGCTCATCAAGCACATCGAAAATGGCAATACACGTGTATATACGCTTGTGTAAACTAAAATTCATGACACGACTTTGAGATAGGCAACAAGCCACGCCCACTGATACTCGTGACACGCTTGAAAAGGCGGGCCCTCTGAAAGTGGCACGTTGTGGCACGACCTTGAAATAACCAACAACGCGACAGGCCACAGGTCACGCCCATTGGTGCTCGTGACACAAATGAAAGTGCTTGGCTCGCGGTGTCATGCGACAAAACGACCTTGAAATAGCCAAGCACGCTCGCTCGCGCTCATGACACGACCGAGGTGCCTTGAACGATCATTCACCCCCGCGAAATAAATTATACTACGCGAGACACGATACCTCGGACTTCGCAGCATATTCAAATAAAGCACAACTGCACTATTTCATCCGCAGAGTTAACAAGTAAAATTATACGAAGCTCGTGTGGTGTAACTCGTACATTCGTCGTGGATATCGCCAAGCACGATAACTTCGTACGCATAAAATTATATAACAAAAGTAAACTTTATCACGGAATGGGAAATCGAGACGCAGTAGCGGTGCGGTCTACGCGATACACGGAGATCGGACGGCGCGGAGAAGGCAATGCGAGGTACACGCGTACGTCTAAAACGCACCAACACCGAAATGGAGGAGAAACAAGATATAATTTTACACGAAAACTAATATTTCACGTTAGTTAGAACTTTCGGCGAGCTTTCTGTCAGCGGGTAATATGTCAGCGTGGAAGGCGGGCAAAAGTACCGGTACTCGTGCGGAAAGCTGAATTATAACCGCAGTTAGTCCCCGTACTTATCTTTTCCGCAGGTAAAAGGCGTGCATAAATATTTCATTTTGCCGCCAACGCGTCTCGCCGCCGAGCGCCGCGCTAAAAAGGCAAAAAGTTTTTCAAAACGATGTAATTTTCGAGTAAAAAATTTCGTAATTTTAACCGCGTAGGTTCTATCTACTCCTTCTTTATCTTACTCGTGTACCTCTGCTCTTCTCTCGCTCACTCCGGCTTGCTTTTTTTTTTCGACGCGATTTTTATTTATCGAGTGAATTACGACACGAAAGCGGACCAGCGAGTAGCTTACGATTTACCTTTTGTCTACACCGCAAATGTGATAAACTTTCGCCAGCGAGAATGTGTTTGTTTTCGCGTTTCCCGACAAGGCATCTTCGCCGAGACGCGGGAAAAGCACCAAGGTCGCGAATCGAAGCATCGTCGTAGTTGATGTTTCTGTTTCAACGGTTTTAATTACGTTAGCAACAAGTCACTTTGATGAGACTGTAAACTTACGACACCGAGTTGTTGTAAAAGCTACGTAAATTTCTTCGACAAATTCCCTCCGTTTCTTCGAGTTGTATATACCGACGTTCCCCTTTTCTCAGCTTTGCATCGTAATGCGATTAAGTTCACCTCGTTGTGTAACCCAAATTCCTTCTCTAGTGTTGCAAAAATTAATGTCAATCGCGCGAGTAATTGGCGTTAGGTACCGAACGACTACGCCAATCTAAAGAATAATCCGGCTAAAAGAAAAATTTAATTTTGAGACGGAAAAACCCCAAGAGCTCGGTTGAAAAATAACTTCAAAGTTGAATGGAAAAATGACCGGGACAAAAATGAAAAACATTTTTAAAGAAGTGTCCCCATCACGCGCAAAGCTACCTGCGGTTTAGCCATTTTATACGTAGTAAATCTTCAAATCATAAAAATAAAAAACTTTTTACACGATAAAAAACAACGAAAAAATTTCTTAAAAATCCAGTAACGCCGGCTTATCTCTTTAGACGAAATAAATCTTGACATTCTTCCTGCGGGATTTAAGGCGAAACTTTCCTCCAATATAAAGTCCAACGAAAAACTAGCACAAAAAATAACACAAGAAAGTTTTTAAACGTTTTAAAAGCGAAATCCGCTTCGTGGTATGTACAAATACAACTTGGCTACGGAGCTTTTTCAAAATATCCTTAATCGCTTACCCACACAGCGAAATATTTCTGATATTTTCCTTCCTTAAGTTACAGTAAACGTTTTACTCTCGTTTTTTTTATAACTTTTTAAATACGTTTGGTGATCCCCGATGAGGTATCGGAGAAAGGAGAAGTTCTTGTTTTTTTTTACTTTCCTCGAGATGGCACTAAATATTTGCATACGTAGATAAAAGAAAACACGAAGATATGGATTAAAAAAAATCTACAAAAACAACTTGTTGCTTCGTAACATAATGCACGAAGGAAAGCTGAAGAGAAAACGCGCGTATGATGATCAACATTTCGGTAACACAGCTCGTAAATGTACAAATATACATAATTATGTAAATGTACGCATTATACAATAAAAAGTGAACTTAGTATCATGAAATATCACACCTCATGAAGCAGTTGATCGCAAATTTCAATGAAAAAACAACTAAATGATCGATATTGTGTCATGCGTTGATAAATGGGCGTGGTTACATTGTTTATACTATTTTCAAAGTCGCGTCAATACGACGTTGATTTATCATGACATGACCTTGAGAAAACCCATCCCACCCATAAACGTTGCAACTCGAATGATCATCAAGTCACCCCAAATGATTCACGAATTGAAAATTTCGTTCTGAAATTAATTTTCACGACGTGATTTTGGATCCTTCACAAAGCGACGCCGGCTCTCATGCCAAATTCAATCGATGTATTTCACACAATGTGCAAATTACTCATCGGGGAAATACTACATCGGAGGAAAAATGATTTCTCGTACTTATTAGAGAAAAATCTCACATTGGAAATTGAATTCGAGCGATAATAGCACCGAAATTCGACGTCTCTTCTATTGTAATACCTCCTAAGACACTCGTATAGTAAAATCAACGTCGTAATTTGAATATCATAGTTGGCAGTGCGTTGTTATTTTTTAGTACGCGAGTGGCGCATCCTCCGAGAGAAATACGACACGAACAGTTCAATTTATTTATCAAACGTCTGCAAGAATGAGATATAACGTCACGCTTCTCGTTTTTACGAGGTTTTTTGATACTAAAATGTGTGATCTGGGTTATAAAAAGAACAAGAAACGCGCATACGAACTGTAATTTTTTTCTGGTATAGTTTTTCGTCGTCTGTTATACGTTCAGCAGTTACATATATGTTACTTTTACCGTTGAAATGAAGAAAACGCGAGAAAAAAAATATAAGCAGAGTAAATTAGGCTGAACGACAAAATACTTAATACGTTTTTCAACGTAATGATCAATTTTCTCAAATCACAAACCCATAAGTCTGTAGAAAGCACACCAAATCGCGAAGGCAAGTTATGACGTAAAAATGTGGTGAACGTTGGCTATGCTCAAATGAAAGTACAGATTGTTGACATATGCAATAAAAATTATACCCTTTCAGCATCGCAGCGTTTAAATTTCTCCCATACTATCGAGCGTCCTTCGAGATGACCTGACCTAAGATTTGAATTTTGATTAGCAAGCACTACGTGAAACCCTTGGTATACGAAAATTACCGTGGGCGTAAATACGAGTATAATGAGACGACTTTAATTTGACCACAAAGGATGCGTGTTTTTCACAAATTTATACCTACGTAGTCGGATTATATTAGAATTTATTATGCTTCTTCTTGGCGCAACTAAAAAGGGAACCTACGGTGACTCCGTTTTAGTATAAAATGAGAACGAATTTTATCGAAGGAATTTATGAATTTTTTTTTTGAATAGGTAATTTTGCGTTCGTTGCATTCAGTGGCGTAGCCAGGATTTTGGCAAGGGGGGGGGGGGGCAAAACGAGTCCAGGTAGTCAAAATTTTTTTT
>QBDW01006371.1:0-18302 GCA_003261595.1 Maconellicoccus hirsutus | reverse complement strand
TTAGGATTTTTCCGACCATGGGCAGTAAACTTGTGCCGCCTCATCCCAAAATAAAAATCACAGCATATTTTTGGTTTTATTAAAAATTGAAAAAAAATTGAAAAATTAAAAAAAAACTATCAAAATGTTAAATCTAGTTTGAATTAAAAAAAATAACATTTTAAAGTAAGCACCTATTTTGGTTTCATTAAAAAAATTTTTAAAAGTACCTAACATTGGAAATTTGGTTTTATTAAAAATAATAGATATAAAAAAAATGAAAAAATGAAACAAAAACTGAAACAAATTATAAATCTAACTTAAATTTTAAAAAAGTAACATTCGAAGTATATGACGTCGAAGACTTTAAATTGATTTTTACTGAAAAGTGATGAAAGTTTTCAGATTTTTGGTTGACATGGTCAGATAGTTGTCAATGAGTAGTTTCCAATGATTCCATTAACTCAATTTTGATAATTTTCGACATGGGTGGTTTTTGGAATTAGGTCTTTAATGTATTTTGCTTGCGTTGAAAATTAAAAAAAAAAATGAACATTCGAAATTTAATTCAAATTTTTTTTTGAGTTTAAGTAACCATTTTCTGGCTTTCGCTTCAGAGAATTTCTTGATCACGTCGTCGAATTCAATTTTTTTCAATATACGTAGTATTTTCGATGTGCAAAATAGCAATATATGTATTGAAGCCATTTGCCGCCCCTGAAATTTTGCCGCCCTGGGCTATTGCCCACTCTGCTCATGTCTAAATCCAGCCGTGGATTAACTGACCCGAAAAATCATGGAAAATTCTGTTTACTTTCTCTCAGCTCGTAACTTGGGAACAAGGTTAATGACCTTCAAATTTTATTAGTGGATTTTGTGGAGAATTTAATTTCCTTCAAATTCGAACTAATCTAGTTTTTCGGTTAATCTAGTTTTTGCGATGTTAAAGCACAAAAAATGAGTATAAATATTGAAATTTCTTTAAAATTACCAAAAATATTTTATGATTATTTTCAATTTTCTGCTAAATATTAGATAATTTACCGATTAAACTGGTTTTTGCGAAGATAGGAGCGAAAAACAGTGAAAATGAAGACTTGCAAATGCGGTGTTCATCTTGGAATGAAATCATCTGTGGTTAGAAGGGTTAAATTTCTAATTTTATATTAGTGGAAATTCCATTCGACATCGTTTCCATCAAAAAACCGCCGAACCAGTTATTTTGTTTAACAGGATATGATGTTGATTTTCTGTTTTGTAAAAACTAGACAAACTGGTTATTTTACTGACCTATATTGTTTGAAAACCAGTCAAACGGGTTATTTTACTCAACTCCTTCGTTTAAAAACCAGTCAAACAGGTTATTTTACTCAACTCCATCGTTTGAAAACCAGTCAAACTGGTTATTTTACTCAACTCCTTCGTTTAAAAACCAGTCAAACGGGTTATTTTACTCAACTCTTTCGTTTAAAAACCAGTCAAACAGGTTATTTTACTCAACTCCGCCATTTGAAAACCAGTCAAACGGGTTATTTTACTCAACTCCTTCGTTTAAAAACCAGTCAAACAGGTTATTTTACTCAACTCCGCCATTTGAAAACCAGTCAAACGGGTTATTTTACTCAACTCCATCGTTTGAAAACCAGTCAAACGGGTTATTTTACTCATGCACTTGTTTCCAAGGTTTGAAATCAGTCAAATCTGTTGGTTTAGTGTTTATGGAAAACTTTGGTATTATATTATGAAATTGATATGATGAATTTGAATGAATTAAATCAATCTAAGGAGTCTTCTTCTTTTGGGAGAAAGTTTGTGAGAAAGTTGATCCGTTTGATGTATTTCAAAAAAAGTAAATAATCGATCGAAGCAGAATATTCCTCCAGTGATATTATCTCTGCGCAATGAATAAGCCCAGCACCATTTATGGCTCAATTGGCCCATGTAATTGATACCTTTTTCATTTTGGCGTCCATACTCCAAGATGACGTAGATTTCTAAACTAACTCTAAACAGAGACAACAAACTAATAAAAATTTGTATTATTTCTGTGACATTTGTTCAGTTAGTACACCAAATCTGAATAACCTTTCTTCTGGATCTAGCGCTGTGTTCCCATTACCAGGAAATTTTCCATGGACGCATAGCACCAGAGGTAAACCCAGAAGAGGTATGATGCGTAGGGCTGTGTTTTCTGATCTCCAACGTAAAGGCTTAGAGAAAAGGTTTCAAATACAGAAATACATTTCTAAACCGGACAGGAAAAAATTAGCGGAAAAGCTAGGCCTGAAAGACTCGCAAGTAAGTGATCCGAGCTACATGACAAATTACTTAATCGCCTGAGCTCATTTTGCTACTTTATAAAAACTTTTCGACGGCGTTTTTTTCCCCTTGCGCGTTTCAACTGTGCCGAGTCGAAAAAATACATCGTTTACGAGGGCGCGTGAAGTTGGCGAATTTTTTTAATGGATTTATAAATTACGAAATTTAGCTAGCCGACGAGATGCGTATACGAAACGAAGCGAAAAAATAGACGCTGCGGCGGATGGTGGCGTAACGAGTTTTTAAATAAATTAAGTTGCACGTCTGACTGGTAACGCGTCACCGGGGTACCTATTCGCAGTTTAAAATTTCGATTCGTTTAACGCCTTTAAAGTAGGTATAGAGAGAATTTTGAATAGAGAATACGGTAAACGAGGCTGCGGCGTTTTTGAGGGTGGCGTGCGTCGCTGAGGCGGGCAAGGTGAGGGCGGCGCGGCGACGACGACGACGACGGTTTTCCCATTATTATTCTTTTTATGCTTAAAGCCTGTCTCTGACATGAGATACCCGCTTTGACTAATCTTTCCTCCGTTTAAAACTGTGCTTCCTGTTTTCAATTGCTTTTTGGGGTACGCCTTTCGCCCTTAAAGCTGCCTTCACAGTCAGCGGAGTGCACCTCCTCGCTCGTATTCTCAGTAAGCTGCTTTCGTCTCCCCGTACCTCGCCCACTGCTGTATTATAACTTTCTATTCTATCGCGTTCATAATCGTTTGCCAACTGTTACGTAATTTATGCGACTGTAATAAAATCAAATAAGTAAACCGGCCGGAAAACAGGAAAACTCTTCGTTTTCTACGCTTCTCCCTCAGTCTATCTTCGTCTTTAAAGATTTTTCATAATTCTTAACCCGCCTCGCCTGGTATTCGTGATTTGTAAAATAATATTAAAAATGTTCCTTCTTTCATCGTACTTTATGGATTCCTATACGCCTTCTTGGCGAGATTTATTAGCTTTTGAGTCGTCGTTTTCATGATTTTTCTGCAGAAGGTCAATTTAAACTGCATTTGAAATTTTCCCATCGAATGTGATGCAAACGCCACGGAAATATTTATTATGATGAGAGAAAGAAATTCAAATTCTGAAATCAACATAGTTAGTTCGTGTTTACGAAGAAAACTTTAAACCAAAAAGTTCAAGAAAATTTTGGAAAAATTACTCAAGTCCTACGACAACTGTAAGTCGCTCGAAAAAGATCAAAAATCGTACCGAAGAATTTCCCAACGCAAAACTCGAGAAACAGATAGAACTTCATTGGAAAAAGAAAAATCTTCCAGAAGTCAACTTACACATGACGAAGTTACAAAAAGCACACGACAATTCGACCCAACGACGTTTGGCATTGATGCGTGAAATTAATTCGATTAATTCATAAGCGTGGTAGGCATCATAAACACACTAGGAAAAAAGACAGAGAACACATGACGGATGAAAGGAGGCGGCGTAAAGATACGTTATTAATTCTCGTTCGTTCTCTTTTTAATAATTAAAACTTTCCGTACGTCATGGTTTCTTGGAAAAATGCTCGTTTATAAATGAGATTTGTCGAAAACATGTGTTCCACGTCTCATTGTGCAGAGCAAACGAGATATTTAGGGATCCGAAACACCCTTCTTATGAAAACCGTTAAAAGCTGGCAGTTGTCGTTGATTTTTCCTCTCTTTTAATCGGCATACTTCTCTAATCTTAGTTAAATGATAAACCTAGCGAATTACAATTGCCCGCCGTCATTTGTTTTTTTATTAGCGGCTTTTCCCCCTTTTTTACGTAATAGCGTATCGAACGATATCTTTTATTAATTCGAAGAATTATTAACGCCAATTTTAACACGAGCTTTAGCTTCTCGGAATTAAAAAAGCACGCGGTTTTAACAATATTAAGAAATAGTTTCGATTTTGTGTAATCGAATAGGTCAAGATATGGTTTCAAAATCGTCGCATGAAATGGCGTAACTCAAAAGAACGCGAGTTATTAGCAAGCGGAGGATCTCGCGAGCAAACTCTTCCTAATAAAAATAACCCTAATCCTGATCTAAGCGATGCTGATGGCGACAGATCGAAAATGGATTTATCTGATGTAGCCTTAGATGAAGAAGATGAAGATGTTGTTAATGTGAATCAATCGAAACAGACTCAAAATGATAGAAATCAATTTCAAAAACATGGCGAATTCGGTCGACAACAGTGGCCTCCGGATGATGAAGAAGATGTAGAAATTAATGTTACCTAAATTTATACTTTATATTAGTTAAATTTTATCAATTACTTGTTCGTGTTTTGTATATTGTGTATATGTGTAAATAAGGGTTTCTTTTTAAGCCTTCGTATTTGATTACCATATCGTTTAATTATGTGTATATGGTACGAGGCGCGTTCAGCGTTCGAGATGGATTCGTTTTTATTTTTTTATGACTGGGTTCCCTTGGTTATTAGAAGATTTTCCGGTGAATTGTATGTCCATACAGAAACTCGATTTAAATTATCACTCGATTAATAAAGCAATTGTAATCATGTAAAATTACGAACGATTATTTTTGAAGGAAATGTATCAAATCGAAAAATAAAACAATAAAGCGTTTATTTTTTACAGGTGTTTTCTTGTGAAACGTTTCAGTTATAATTAAGTCGTTGTTGGTGATTTATTGACATTTATTGTTCTACCTGTTTTGCACATTCATTTTTGTAGCTTAATAAATGAAAAAACTTCGTCTGAAGACGTTTATTGATTAGTATTTGCATTTCAATGAATGATTCATGAATGGGAAAAAAATGTGAATAAAAAATTAAATTAAATTCATGCTATTTAAACATCGAAGGTACTTTTCGAAGCAGAAGTATAATAGTCAACGTTAATTGGGTTGTTTTGTAGTGACGTCATTAGAACACCAAGAATGCTTCAACGCGATTGGCTGAACATGAAATGACGTCAAATGAGGTGATTCCACTTGCAAACCTTTTTGATTTCATTCTATGTTGAATATTCTTTGGAATTTCGCCATTACGTCATTCGTTTTCAGGATTTCAGTAAAATTCCGTTACAACCATTCGTTCATTGGTAGTTACAATCATGTCGGTTTGAAAAGAAGTCGAGTACTTTGTTCGTGGTCCGTGGGTGATGTATTAATAGTCCTACGCGAATCGTCGACCGAATTATCCGTTTATTTTATCTGTAATAAGTTTAATCAAACGAACGCGTGATTACTCGAGTAATTTTCCATTACATAGTTCAGGAGTCTCAGTTCTAATTCAGCACTAGTATCGGAATGTTGGTATAATTTTTTCGTATTTTGTCGGCGAATTGTCTTAAAAAAAGCACAATGGGAGCTAAAGTTTCTAGAACCGATTTCGAGTGGACGTATACTGAGGAACCTCATGCAAGTCGACGTAAACTAATATTAGGTGAGTAAATTATAAATTAGTAATTCAATCAATTCATCGTGCCGGGTGCCGGGGTGCGTCATAGAAATGTGACATCTTCACGTGTGGCGGAATTTGAAAAATTTTGAGGCTATTTTTTTTGTTTTTTTTAGAAAAATATCCTCAAATAAAACAATTATATGGCCCAGATCCAAGATTCAAGTGGGTTGTTACGTGTGTGGTACTGTTCCAGTTATCGACATTAGTGGTAATACAGCAATTGTCATGGCCTGCTGTATTGATTCTGGCGTATTGTTTCGGCGGTGTTATAAATCATACGCTGATGTTAGGTAAGTTGAATAATATTTCATTTCGATTATCATTATTTTATCGGAGTGTTTAATTATAGCTATTCACGAGATCGCGCATTCTATGGCGTTCGGTCCAAGTTACCCTTTGCGGAATAAATTATTCGCTATTTTCGTCAACTTACCGATTCCATTTCCGTTTTCAATCACCTTCAAGCATTATCATCTGCTTCATCATAGAGTATGTTCATCGTATAATATTTTCCACGCGATTACATTTCATGTAATAATGATTCATTTGTTTTAGTATCAAGGAGACAATGTACTAGATACTGATATTCCAACAGCCTTGGAAGCGAAATTATTCTGTACAACGGGCGGTAAATTGATATGGATGTTTTTGCAACCGTTTTTCTACGCATTTAGACCGATGTTCATGTGTCCCAAAATGATGAACAAGATGGAACTACTTAACGTCGTGGTACAGCTTTCGTTCGATTACTTAGTAATTCAATTCATCGGTAAGATATTTTTGAGAGCTTCGTTAAGCCCGGCTTTTGGATTAACTCTGGCATGTTCACTAGGTGGAAAAGCGCTTGTGTATTTAACTTTGGGATGTTTATTCGCAATGGGATTACACCCGGTAGCTGGTCATTTCATTTCGGAACATTATATGTTTCAAAAAGGCTACGAGACGTATTCTTATTACGGTATTTTAAATTGTATCACCTTTAACGTCGGCTATCATAATGAGCATCATGATTTTCCTTTTATCGCCGGATCCAAACTGCCTATGGTATGTTCGAATAAATACTCGTGAGTTTTCTAAGATCGGTTAAGAATTAGTGTGACGTTTAGGTGAAGAAAATAGCGCCGGAATTCTACGATAATCTGCCTCATCACGACTCCTGGACTTCGGTTTTATTTGATTTCGTCACTGATCCTGATATCGGACCTTATGCGCGTATCAAAAGGAAAAACAAGAAATTAAATTAATATGTAATTCCTTTTTATCTCATTTATGCGTGTGTGTGTTTGCATGTCTAACAATATTATTTCAGCTTTAACATTATTATATGTATTAATGGTTACCAGGCGAGAAGTCGATAACTTTCCCATTTTTTTTTTGTCAATCTCTTTTATGTCAATTAAGATACGACTCTTTGGGGAAAGCTGTGATTGTATGTTAAGTTGTCATGGTGATTTAAAATCTTCCTTAAATTATAACTTTAGATTATTAGCCTTTTAGTGAGATACGTGAATATTGTAAGCAATATGAGATACAGATCTAGTCTTTTCACCGAAGTTTATCGATTGCACTTATGTCTCCTATTTAGGTTGTACAATGACAATATCGCCTTAAAAGTTGTACTCGTATTATAAAAGACATTTTTCGTACTAACTCCTGTGTGTTCTTTTTTAAATTATTTTGAAATATTTTAATTCTCATATGGATTAATTTCAGGTATGATTGTATGATTTAATTTTCGACGAGTACGATATCGAATTATAGTTCGTATTGCTAATCGGAGGAACATACGATGACGTATCGGATCCCAAATTTTTGTAAGACTCCCCATGATCCGCAGGTTTGTTTATATTTGTGTAAAGGATCGCGGAGTTGCCAGTGAAGATGTAATTTAGAACGTGTTGTTTTATTTTTGCCCTTATTTCATAGTGCGAAGAAATTATCGAAGACTGAGTATTAATACGAAGATATCGCGACCAAAAATTGTACTACGTTTTTATTTGTACGACTAGAAATCTGTTAGCGTAATTGGAAAAGGTAAGTGAGTACGAATACCACTCTATTTGACATTAAGTCGATAATCTAATATGGCACGTGAATTAAAATTTAACCTTAACCCAAGGTTATATTCGGTGGAAAGAATAGCGTCGTGCAAAGAATTATTTTTATCAACGGCCACTTCATCGCGTTGGTATTTTACTCCAACAGGAAATGGTTAAATTGGAGCTGATGCAGCGATATCGGGTCGTTGAATCGTTTATAATTAGATTAAGCCGTAGTTTGTGTATCGTTTGGGTTAACCTACGATAGAATTTTTTCTAGTTGAGAATTTTCTAGGTTTAATATTTCCACGGTAACGTTTTCGTTCGATATCTTATCGAATGTAATTTGATGTTGGATGACGGATTAATGCGTCAGTATTTTATCGTGTTTTTTCATGTACTTGGAAATATTGACATATCTGATAAGAGGAATTGGAAAAAATGTAGAAATTATTCACTAGCTCCCTTAGATGGTTATGAAATCGTTGAAAATTTTTTGTCCAATTTCCCACGTGGAATTGCAACAATTATGCATAAGTGGTTTTGAATTTTGTGAAATTCGTATCTAAATCGTTTTTTTCGCTTATGATATTTTTTTTATCTCGAGAGCTTCGTGATAGAAAATGTAATTTTGTAAGCTGATAATTTCCGATGCTGTTATCTTTTTTTTTTTTGGCTAATGTGATCGCGTTCGTGGAATTACACCTTTGCAGCTCGTCTCACTTGTGGTGATCCCATCGTTCGATGATATTTCGTCCATTACAAATTACCATTTCGAAATTATTTCCGTTTTTCGCGAACGAATGAGTTTTATAATTATTACGGAATATTTTCATCATTTGATAATTTATCATAGGCGGAGATAGGTCAAAATATTTGGGGGGGGCTTGGAAAATTTTACGTAAAATCAAGACAATCAATATTCTTTCGGTGGAGGGGGGGTCAAAAATAGCAACACGAACTCGAGAAAATTTATTTTTTTATATAAAATTAAAGTTTACGGCGATCTAAAAATTTTTCTGCCAACGTAGAACTATCAATATACTCCCTTTCAATATGCAGGATTGCCAAGTGACTAAATCTTTCCTGGGTCATCGACGTTCGGAGCCAAGTTTTGATGCGGCGCATAGCTTTAAAACAGAAAAAATTGAAAAGTAGGTTAGTAAAATTATTTCAAAAAGTGGTTGATTGTAAATTTTAATTTTTAATTTTTACCTGAGAAAGAACGTTCCGCAGTCGCACTTGAAATTGGAATCGTGGCCGAAATTTTAGCGAGTGTGTATGAATTTGGCGCAATATCTTTATGTTTAGTGATGAATTTTAACGCATCGGTTTTCTTGTTTGGATGAAAATTTTTTTCAAATAAATTTTTCAGAATTTTTAATTCCGCTTGTAAGAGCTCATGATTAATTTTGATGTTAGAAAATGATTGATAGTGATTGATGAAAGGCAGGGCACCTTCATAATCGAAATTTAAGAAACTGTCAATGGCTCTTGCTATAGTTAAGCTCTCTTCAGAAAAGCGAACATTAAATTGTCCGATTACATGGTCGTAAATTTCGTAATAAACATTGATTCGGCATGACTTTTCATCATCAACATCTTCTTTCTTCCCAACTGAAGAAGTGACCTGAAAATCATCGAATTTACTCGGTATGTTGGCCGATTTTCTTCTTTTGGGAGCACTAGAGCTAAGCTGATTGGAGATGTTATGGGTTTCACAGAATGATTCGATTTCATTCCAGACTTCGTTAAATCTTTCTTCCTGATTTCTGTCTTCCATCAAAACATCAAGCGTACTTGTTATTAATTCCGCGGCTTGTCCTAACGTCATATCCGCTGCTTGAAATTTCAAACTGAGTGCATTTATGGTTGAAAGAATTTTTCGTAATATAATCAGATGAGAAATGAAACTTTTCTTTTTCATAGCGTTCAAAATTCCACTGGCTTCCACTGATTTTCGATCTGTGCCTTCATCGATTTCATTTTCTAACGCTTTGATAATTGTTTGAAAATTGTTTACTACCTTTTGGCAGTTGGCAAATCGACATATCCATCTGGTGTCACTCAACTGACTAATTTGAAAAGATTTTACACCTAATAAGTCCATAACCGTTTTTAATGCATAGTTGCTTCCTGGTTCGGCAAAATGTATGTATAACGATTCTAGGGTATTGAAAAATATCAAACAAGATCGAATATCGTTGCATGAATTACGAACAACCAGCGCCAATTTGTGTGCGTAACAATGTACGAATATTGCATTTTATGAATGTCTCGAATTTTCGCCTGCAATCCAGCTTTATCTCCAGACATCACATTTGCTCCGTCATACGTCTGTGCAACGATTGATACATTATCAAGTCCCAATTCTTCTAGTTTTTTTAAAACCACATCAGATAAACTCGCAGCATCTCTAGAATTTGATACGTCTACAAACCCAAGAAATCTTTCTTTTATCAAATAGCTGCCCTTGCCGTCATCAGTAAAGTATCTTACACAAAAACTCAATTGCTGTTCCTTGTAACACCTAGCTTCATCAAGCATTAACGAAAGCATACCAGCTTCTTTGATTTCTTCTTTAATTTTCGAAAGCACTTCGTCGCTGAGTATAGAAATCATTTCTTTTTGAATGTCGTGACTTGTATAATTATGATATTTGTCGTATGATTCTTTGAACGTTTCATTTCTTTTCGCATGTAAGTCACAAAGTTCTAAAAAGTTACCTCTGTTGTCGGATTTTTGTTCTTTGCTTTCGCGATGACCTCTTAAAGGAACAGCTTGTCTGGAGAAATACAGAATGAAGTCGAATAAAGTGCTTACGTATTCTTTCTTTTTAGCTCGTTCTTTTCCATAATAACTGTCCAACTGCGTAGCCACATCACTTCCTGTCAGGAAAAGTAAATATGAAAATTGTATTTTTCGTTATTTATAAATAAAAGTCCAATACCTATTCAAGGAAAAGAAATAATCATACCTTTCTCCTTTGCGGTTTTATAGTTTAGCCATTTTTCGGTATTTGTAATATGAAACGCTGACGTTGCATGCTTTTCCAATTTTTCGGCGATTTTTTTCCAATTTTTCATACCAAGATTCAAGAGAATTTCTTCTCCGTGACCAGGAAGTACAGCTTTACTCGCAAAATGACGGCAAGAAAAACAATATACCGAGTCGTGTTTGACACTGTATTCTAACCATGGATAAATTTGATAAAATTTGGCAGAAAAACTTCTAGATTGTTTCCCAAAAGTTGTGGAAGGAAACTTTTCCAAATTAGGCTGAACTGGACCAGTATCCAAAGTTCCAAGATCACTTAGATCAATCAATTCGTTTTTTTTTGGTACCAAATTTTTTGCTTCAGTAGATGAAGATGGCTGACATTCATTTTCTTGATCTAGAAAATTTATTGAATAAAAATGACTTATGTAAATAATTCAGATTGCTTGATACTTCAATTTTGATGCTTGACGCATCACACTACATACTCTGTTAAATTCAGTGTTTGTATGAACATTGAACAGTTCAGAAAAGTTGAACTTACCTTTTACTTCAGAAGATAATTTATCATCAATATTTCTACTTCCTTTAGGGTTCTGTTTACGAGTAAAAAAATTACGAATATCCATTGTCTTCAGTAATTAAAAAAGTGAAAACGGATGAGCGAAAAATAAGCAAAACACGTTTATTAACCATTTAACCTGTACACTGGTAAGTAAGAAGCGATGATGAAATTTAATGACGTATTGACGTAACGGGTAACGTAGCAAGTTGAAACCTGTCAGACTGGTATTCGTTTGACTGCACAGTAGCACAGTAGAGTAACCTCATTCAAGGTTATGTTTACATCACGGATTAAGTATACGAATATGTTTTGAAAAGTGGGTATTTCTCAAAATTTAATTAATATTCCATTTCATAGATAAATACGAAAAAAATTTGGGGGGGGGGGCTAATTCAAAATTTGGGGAGGCTCTAGCCCCCCATGCCCCCCTATCTCCGCCTATGTAATTTATGAACCGATTTTGCATCAGTTCACTTTAATTTACTTGTGAATAGAATCATCGTGAATTACAAACACGTGTCAACCGGCGTTGAGCGTTTATTTGCGTATAGGGATGTACTCAAGGTTTAATTAGTCTTAGCCTTCTGGTCACAATTTTTTAATTGCAAGTTGGTAACATTTGTTTACATGATGATGCTCCGGGTGTCTTAATTGATCTTAGTCACCTTTTAAGGAAGTTTTTGTGTAATGAACTAATGATTTTGGTTGGTAACGTTAATTACTGTACATAACATGTAAATAAATGTTACAAATTTTCAATTAAAAACAAAAATTGTTATTAGATAGCTAAGATTAAATAGGCACTTGATACATGATGCACCACGTGTCTAATTGATTTCAGCCTCCTTTAGAGATTGCTTTTGTGTAACAATTTTGGTTGGCAACACTGATTACGTAACAGTATGTAAACAAATGTTACCAACTTGCAATTGAAAACAAAAATTGCTATCAGGCGGCTAAGATTAATTGGACACCAGGTACAATAATCAAATCTGTGTTTGACAACCATCTAAATAACTTGAAAATTAGAAATGAAAGAATAAGTAAACAAGTCACCACGTAGTCGCTGATTGCAATAGGGTTTTTGCTATTCTATTAGTACCATTACAAAACGACAGAATTTTTCAACGACCATTATCAAAACTCGAAGAGCAATACTTGATTTTCTAATGAACAAAAATGTTAATGGTAGATTTCGGATGAAGATGAGCTTTCGTCCTAAAAATATCAAAAATAGGATAGTCTCGAAACCTTCCATCTATTGGTAATACTCAATAATCACTACTCACAAATATTCCCTTAATGCGAAGGCCACCAACATGGATGGTTTGAGGAGCAAGAGGCGCTCTGAGGAGAGAGATTGTAACAACCAGAAGTGTAGAAAAATTACTAGGAAACGACTTTATTTGAAAAATTTGCTTGTAAAAACGACGTTTCAAATGTAATATTGGGAGGTGGGACGTATAAATTGGAGGGGGTGAGTGCAAGTTTTTTGCCCTTCAGTTTAGTTGAAAGAAAAATTGATTGTACATATTTTGTGATCACAAATTTTGATGTATCTTTGATATTTCTCGTTATAATTTGAGAAAATCAGATTTCCCCTTTTTTCAAAGAACGTTTTCTCAAATTTGAGGAGAGGGGATCGCTCCGAATGAAATGTTTGTAATAACCAAAAGTGTAAAGGAGACATCAAGGAATAATTTTAACGCAATGTTTTCTTTTCTAAAATCAATAGGTGGGGCGGTATACGCGTTTAAAACAATGGGGGGGGGTTGATCCTTGAAAAATGGGTACCACCGCTTAAAATCTTTATTTTAGAGTATACAAGATGTGCGAACAAAGTATAACACCTTTAAAAGAATCATAATTCAGTCAAATTAACAGTAATTTAATTAGGAATTTCACAAAATATTCTATAAATTATGCTATTTTTTTCTTATGCTTTAAAAAAATTATATCAAGTAGTTGATAGCCATCGTTACATAAAACAGATTTGAGACGTTTCTTGAAATTTTCGAAAACACGCTTACATAATTCAGGTGTAATTTTAGAAAAGCGATAACTTTGACAAAGAAACAAAATAGAAAATGGAAAAAAACTAGCAATGCAAAGTTTGCATTACTAAAAAAAAACTCTTGAAAAAAATAAAATAAATTTGCGCGAAATGTATAACATTGAAAGTAAAAAATCGCCAAACAAAAATTTAACAAACTTCGACGAAAAAACGATAAATGAAAAACTAGTCAAATGGAAGTAAAAAGAATCGCCAACGATAACTTCGACGAAAAAATCAAAAATAAAGGACTATTCCAGAGGTAAAGGGATGTTTTTTTAAATTGAAAATTAATATTTATTATACAATTTTAACACCGTTTTATTTTTTATATATTAGTAACAGCTGTTTCGGCTTTGATAGCCATCATCAGACTAACCAAATAATACAAGGAATTACTCTATACGTATATCCATCGAATTGCGTATAATTTTTTCTATAAATGTTGCGAACACACACGAAATTTTAGCTTGTATTTTCGGTATAAAAAACAAAGTTTGGCCGTACTTGCCATTTTAACTGAATTAATGAAAGATGGGCTAACTGAGACAATTTTTTTTGAACCTCTGTAGAACGATTGGCGTATTTCACTGGGACTAGAAGCAAATAAAAGTTGATTCATTAGTGTATCAAATGAGCCTAGGTGCATTTTTTGAAAAGTCTCCAAAAATTTTTTATGAGCTTTCAAAAATTTTGTCTCAAGGTGCCCCGCGAAAAAATGGGTGGGGTAAATTGAGACAGGAAAAAAATTATTTTAAAATGCTGAAAAAGAGTTTTTGTAAATTTTTAACTACATTTTTATGTTTATAGTGATAGTGATTTGACAAACATGTATTTTTTTTTCAATCCATTTTGAAAATTAACGTAACGTCTATGTTTACAATAACGGAAATTTAATACTTGGAATTAACGAACGTCTAAATTTTTTAAACGATTACTAAAAGTAACATAACGTCTTTGTCTCTCTGTCCCTCCAGTTGTTCATCTTTCCTTCAAGACTTTTTTAATCTTGTTCCTGAAAACTGCTGAGCAATCGGGAACATCAGGAAATTCAAAATCATTTGTAGAATTTTTTCTTCTCAAAAAATTGACACGAATATCGTTTCCCAATTTTTTCGATTTTTCCGGCATAATAACAGACTTTTGAGTTAATAGGAAATTCTACAAGCACATACGAATCGATCTCCCAACGCAACTTCTTCATCTAAATCCAAATCTGTACCATCACTTTCAACTTCTACCCCACACAACTCCCAATGTCATAAATAGAGAACACCTGAGCGGCATGTTCACTCATCCACTTGCTTACACCAGCTGAGTAAAACTTTTGGAACGGACCATACACTGCAACATCGAGTGGCTGCAGCCTATGAGTTGTATGGGGAGGAAATGTAATGTTTTTTTTCTTCTGTTACTCCATATACTTCTAATTATTTACTTTTGGCATCCGTGTATGGTTTTGCATCAGCTGCTTGAGTTGAACGGACAACGGTCTGAATTTTCTCAATTTGATGAATATTTAAACTTTGAAGTAAATATGAAAATTTCTGGATCTCAGAATTTATACCAGAAGTAGCAAAAAGAACCTCCGCTGTAGCAAACCACAGGTCTGGAGCATCTTCTGTGAAATCTATTAGTTTTATTTTTTGAACTACTTGTTGTTGAGGTACCTATTCTTCATTCAGCATACTTTTTTTATATTTCACGTCAACAATCGCGAAAATATTCAAAAAACGATCAAAACTTTGGCGAAAATAGCCCAATTTCACTTGTCGCAACGTGAAAAATGAATCGGAAAAATTTCAAGTCCTGTCACAGTCGCCACTTGTAACAGATAAGAACGGTGTAATGGATAAGAATGGTATATTCGAAGTAATAATAATAATAAATAATAATATAATCAGTCGTACCTACTATCTCGTCTTGGGCGCAGTGCCCTGACGTATATCCCCGCCAACGCGATAATATTATATTTGCAGATATATACACTATAGTTACATATGTACAAATTCATTCAATGAATTATGCGAGAATGTTTTTCGATCGATTGCCTATTGGCAAGCACCTCCCCGCATCTTGGGCATCTATAACGTTTATTTTTCGCTCTGTGGACCCGATTGCGGTGGGCCCCCAGTTGAAAATGTGTCGAAAATACCTTCAGCGGTTGGCAAAACTTGTACGTGAAAATCTGGCAACAAAAAAAAAAAAGTTGAGAGTAAGTACATCAAGGCGGATGAAAAAAAAAAAAAACACAAATTGGATTTCGACGAAATTTGGTATAATATTTCACTTTGAATGGAGACGTTCCAATAAAATGTTGAGCCCTCCCCCTTGGTCACTGGGATGTGACTAAGAGACCTCAAAGTGGGCTTGTTTTTGAAAAAAACACATTTTGCTACTTTCGGGCAATACAATTGGCCGGGAATTTCAATCACCCTCATGAGAAGTTGTGACTCTAGTTTCTACACCTCCCTGACCCATTTAACTTTAAATTGGATACCACTTTTTGCCCTCTACCAAGGAGTTGTAAAGTTGCAAATTGCAAAATTTGACTGAGATGAATCAGGTTTCAAAACTAATGCCGGATTCGTGTTTAGCGAGTCAAAATACCACGATAAAATAGCCTTTTCGCGGTCGTTTCATTCAACTGCTGAAACTTCAATTTCTTGACTCGAACTTCATTAAAAAATTCAATGAAAAAAGTTGATTTTGAGATTTTGCCACTTCTCAACCTCAAGGGAGAGTGCAAAAAGTGGTATCCAATTTCAAGAAGAATGGGTCAAGGAAGTGAAGAAACTCGAATTGCAATTTTTTAAAGGGGGGGGGGACTGAGATTCTCGGCTGATAGCACTACCCGATGTTTTTTAAAATAATGGTCCTACTTTGAAACCAGGGCAGGAGCGGAGCTCAATTTTTTTTAGGAAGTCTCCAATTCAAATGAATCATCGTACCAAATCTCGTCCAAATCCAAGATTTTTTTTCAATCCATCCAAATGTACAAAGTATCTATTCAGACTAGTAGGGCCGAATTCATAGACGATACTTTCTGAGTGTCAAGTATCACTTACAAAAATTTCATTTCATAAACAATTATTCACCACTTAGCTAAGTAATAATCACTATTTCGCCAAGTATGAAATACTAGCACACGATTGGGGATAGTGTTACTTAAGTACCACCTATTCCTTTTCCAAGTGTTACTTAAAAATCTCTACCCAAGTTTTAGTTCAAGATTTTGGGTACTTGAGCTGATAGCCACAGTGATGAGAGGTAATGGTTCAAGATGATCAACTTACTTGGACAACTCCAGATATGTTTTGTAATCATACGCAGTCTTTTTTTTAATGATTTTCAGTCTTTCCTTGATGTATGAATTGACTTTTGTGAGTTGATCCGCAGTCGGTACAATGAGGGTCGGTGTTTCCAGTTCCTTGTTCACTTTCGCGCGATTTATGTGGTCCTTGACCACCAGAGACCACTTGGTATTAAATATTTTAAAACGAATTCGCAGGTATTGGGATTCTTCAACTTTAATCTGCAAGTGTTTTTAAGTGCACCATACACTTTTAGGGGTTTGTTTTTATCAGTGTAGAACGACTTAGTTTAGGAAACAAATACTTGATTGCTCAATTTTTGTGAATTCCTGGATGTCATTCGTATCCATTAATTTGACATGTACGAATTTTCCTGTTAAACATCAGCAACAATAAGTAATCAGAGTAGTGCATGGATAACAAGTACAGTGTACTTACAAACATTTGTGGACTTACCGAGCAATGCTTTCAATTTCATTAACCCATCTGGCTCTTCGAACGATTTACTGTATTCTGTCATAGCTTGCAACAAGAATTATTTTTTCAAAAATGTATCCATTAGGGTTAAGCTGTCATCCTTTGCCACCTTCCAGAAACTTTGTAGCTAGTGACAGAGTCGCCTCAGATCCAGTCTTATTTGGTCATATTCATCTATTAATGTTGCTGGTGGAGGTAGTTGTTTTTTTATGAGCTTTTTGGCTTCAACTCCCACCTCCCTGTGCTTGAGTTTATCTTTTTCCTCCAGTATGACATCAATTGACTTTTTTGAGTTGATCCGCAGTCGGTGCAATGAGGGTCGGTGTTTCCAGTTCCTTGTTCACTTTCGCGCGATTTATGTGGTCCTTGACCACCAGAGACCACTTGGTATTAAATCTTTTAAAACATTGCTCAATTTTTGTGAATTCCTAGATGTCATTCGTATCCATTAATTTGACATGTACGAATTTTTCTGTTAAACATCAGCAACAATAAGTAATCAGAGTAGTGCATGGATAACAAGTACAGTGTATTACAAACATTTGTGGACTTACCGAGCAATGCTTTCAATTTCATTAACCCATCTGGCTCTTCGAACGATTTACTGTATTCTGTCATAGCTTGCAACAAGAATTATTTTTTCAAAAATGTATCCATTAGGGTTAAGCTGTCATCCTTTGCCACCTTCCAGAAACTTTGTAGCTAGTGACAGAGTCGCCTCAGATCCAGTCTTATTTGGTCATATTCATCTATTAATGTTGCTGGTGGAGGTAGTTGTTTTTTTATGAGCTTTTTGGCTTCAACTCCCACCTCCCTGTGCTTGAGTTTATCTTTTTCCTCCAGTATGACATCAATTGACTTTTTTGAGTTGATCCGCAGTCGGTGCAATGAGGGTCGGTGTTTCCAGTTCCTTGTTCACTTTCGCGCGATTTATGTGGTCCTTGACCACCAGAGACCACTTGGTATTAAATATTTTAAAACGAATTCGCAGGTATTGGGATTCTTCAACTTTAATCTGCAAGTGTTTTTAAGTGCACCATACACTTTTAGGGGTTTGTTTTTATCAGTGTAGAACGACTTAGTTTAGGAAACAAATACTTGATTGCTCAATTTTTGTGAATTCCTGGATGTCATTCGTATCCATTA